>CASHTH010000581.1:0-12004 GCA_030341885.1 Geodia barretti
CCACCAAGGGCCACGTGGTCTTGCCGGTGTGCCAGAGGGCTAGTTTGCTGTCGCGTGTACGGTGCGATGTACACTTATCAGTCAGGGCGAGTTCTGAGTACTTGAAAGGCGACCCTAGAACCAATCTGTCTCGACTCCGCTCGATCCAATCGTTCCGCGCCGTTCTCGCTGTGCGAGTGTATTCTCTTGACACGTGCCGCGGGTCCAGTACACTCCCACACGTCCCGCATTGCACCTTCGTCATCATGACTGATCTGCGCGCCTTTCTGGTCGCTTAGCCTTTTTCTCCCTGTAGGTCCGGGCCCACTTCCAGAGGAGCCGAGTTAAGTGTCACATCAGAGGACTGCCGCCTGAAATTAACCCCATTAAACTAACGCATCCCCGCGGGCTACCGATCAACCATCAGCCCACTTTTTCATTCCGGAGAACCCCCGGACTTTCCGTACAAATAGGCACCTGATACAGGTCGGACAACAGCGCGTCTTTCGCTCCGCCATCGTCAGGGACTGCACGCCTAACTGTCTCCACGACCCTCTCCAAGCCGGTCGACACTTCGGCGAGAAGAATGGTGACGTTGTCCCAAGTCCCAGCGACCGACTCCCATCCAGGCGCCTGTCTGTGATCTGAGAGAATTCGAACCTGAGTATCGTACTGAATCTGTGAAGGACCTTCAGTCGGAGCCACCACTGACGCGACATAACTCAGGAGACTGCGCATCTCTTCTCGAAGCCGTGGAGCCAACACCGACTCCGAATGAGACTGTCAGCTCTCTTCCACTGCGGGTCCGCTGTCCAGCTGTCACCATAACCATCGTCATCTGTCATGACTGCGATTGCACCCTGGGCTCGAACCAGCAGACCAGCTTCGGCGATCATGCATCGGATAATATTCGTCGAAGTCTCCCTGCCAAAATTGAAAGTTAAGCCATGGTCAACATTGCCCAATCCCACATCCTCGAGATGGTGGGCTTCATCGACTATCAGAAGGTCGTATTCGGGTATGGCGTTCCCCCCTGAGACCAGGTCAGAGAGCAGGAGGGAGCGGATTGAACGGACCAAACTATGTGGCTGGAACGCTCCTCGTCGCTTCCGACACAGCCTTAAGGAAGCATGGCACACCACAGAACAGCCACCCGTGCGCGGTGCATTCGACAAGTCACTGCTCTGTTGTGCCGCATTGAGTTCCAGCCCGACGCTACACATTCGCAAGCAAGGACAAATTCAGCGCTCGCCCGCGGTCGCCACTGGTCCATGGTTTCGGCAAACCAAACCCCCGGTTGTCTTGCTATTCATTCCCGCGAGCCCGCGCTTCCTCAGAGGTCCTGGAGACGCGTCAGCCACATGCGAGCCGATGCTCGCAGGGCTTCAGACACAGGTCGTTCATTGGCCCGTGCCCTTTTAAGTGATACAGTACCTAAACGCGCACTCTAGCTCCGGACTGAAATGGCGGCAAAGAGCACCTTCCCTTTTACACCCACTCGGTAGGGTCCTTGTTCCCACTGTTTCCTGGACGAGTGTTGATGTATTTCCTGTGGACAACTGACGCATTCCAAGCTGAGCAGGTGCCATTTATGCATTGGCACGTAGGGCCCGACTGGCAGTAAACATATCCAGAGACTTCCGCTCCGGTTCCGCCCATCGACCATAGAACGGCCGCCTTGGTCTAGATGACATCACGACACGATAGGCGGCGGACATTTCAATCTGCTCGTCACGTTCTTCGAAGTTGGGGATAGAGTCGGAGAACTGGCCATCCCTGGCAGAAGCGCTCCATCACTTCTACGACCAGAAGATCGGTGCGACATGTGTTTTCCCACATCGTCAACAAGTTTGAATTGGTGGAGCAGGCCTGGGAAGTCTCTTTCTAAACCTCAGCAGAGTCCACGCCTCCGATCGCGGCTGAAGTAAGCGAGGCAAGTTGGAGATCACCGCTGTCTTCGGCGGCGTCCAGCAGCGCGGCGATATCCCAGTCACTACGACTCACCCTGGACAGCGCGCGTCTGAAACTCCCGCCGAGAATTGATGGTTCGAGATTTTCCATCCAACTCAGATAGGAGGGCAAGGAAGACTGTCCTCTCGCCGCATCGACAGCTCGTCCGCAGCGGCGGTGTGAACGGCCCAAGGGAGAACATTCTACCACAACTGTCTCTCATTGGGCCAAGTGACGCCAGCCCTGACTGCCGGCGGACGAGGTAGGCCAGCTCGAACGTGTCGCAGTAACGGTTGCCGGTATCGAGTCCATTCCGCCTCAGGAAGCCAAGATCGAACCCGGCGTTGTGAGCCACGGGAATGTTCGCACAGGTCGCGATGAACCGCTGCAGGTCGTTGGCAACCATTGGGAATGTCGGTGCTAGGTCGACCTCGGCCTGAGTGATGCCAGTCAAGTCTCGGATAAACTGAGGAAGTTCACGTTGTGGATTGACCAGGGTCTGAAACTCATCGATGGTCCGATAGCGATCGAATCGGACGGCGCCTATCTCGATTATGGCACTCACGATCGAGAGGCGCCAGCCCGGAGCTCTTCATCAGATCAATTGCTTACCACAATGTTGTGATTGCCCACGCACAGCAACACACAATCGATGTGCACGAGGTGATCGTTATGGTTCTCGGCTCCCTAGTCTAGTTAGTGAATGTTATCCCAGAGTTCCTCTAGGTTGCCAGAAGTGGGAGAAGCACCAGCCGAATATTAGTACGCAGCTTGAATGATCACGAATGCACTAAGACCAAACTCGTAACCCAGCACTCAGGCAATATGAAAGGGCACAGACAGCGCGACCAAGAGGCACAATCCACACGCACTCCTGTGGTCAACAAAATGGCGCTCCGAGACGAAGTCCTGGCCCCAGGGAAGCGTTCTGCTTGGAGCGCGCAATACATAGGAAATGACAGCACAACGTTCCACGATTGCCCACAAGAGACGGTACACGATGGCGACCTGCCAAGCAACAATGGTACCCACCAAGGCGGCAAATACTTTGTAATGGCCGGCTTCAGATGGGGCGGAGGGTTCTTGAGAAGGACGAACGTATTGAGGCAGCACGATCACATTATGAACTCTATCCATCAGGCCCCTGTCAAGCAAGTCCCCATGCGGCGAGAAGGACTCAAGGCACCGGCCCTCCAACCGCTCCGGCCACGACTCCCTGCTTACCAAAGAACAGGCCAGCCCTTGCAATCTTCTCCCTAACCGAGCATGGACGGTAGTAGCCATCTCCTTGCGGTCGATAGCGGCGTAGACCGTAGGCCCCCACACTTCAAGAAAACGGTTTCATCTCACGTTCCTCCGGCCGAGCATACCATGTCCGCCCATCACACGATGCTACTTCTGGCTCTACTACTGCCCTGGCCACTCAGTGGGCGACGCGTATGAACAGTAATGGTGGATGGGATGTCACCCACACAACCCATCCGTTACGATATCCGACACTTCCACAACTTTCTCACTCGTCAACCGCCCCGAGTGAAATTCCCCCTCAGTATCGATCTTTACCCTTGACGTCTTGTCTGCCTGCCATGAGAGCAGGCAATGCGAGCACTAGCCACGGCAGGGGGGCTGTCGGGAGGGACCTGACTCTCTCCCCCCTTCCAAGCGCAATTGCGGTGCCTCCCTCTACAAGAAAGGGCACGTCCGAGCCGAGTTCAGCCGCTAGGGCTCTCAACCGATCGTAGGACAGTCCAAGGCTCCACAGGGAACTGAGGCCCACCAGGGTTGCTGCGGCGTCCGAACTCCCTCCACCAAGTCCACGCACCTAGACGGATTGGCTTTTCAAATTCCTAATGCGAGCGCCTGAAAGCGACACCCTTACATTCCCCACGGAAGAAGTCGGCGGCTTCCAGCTCCGAATGGCCTCGGCCGGTCAGGTCTGAGAATCTAACACTTTACCTCCCAGAACTGATCAGAGGGTTTCGATGGCTCACTGCCCATTCGGCCACAGTCCCGGGTCTGCACTCATATGGAGGGGATTTTCTGGTAACCCTATCATGCCTCCCGCCCGAGCGACGACAAGAGTTTATGGTTTCAGCTTGGCTCCGAGCACATGTATTCTCAGCATCGTGCGATCTGAAGGCAGCACCCATGCCCATCCATGCTGTATAGAGGTTCCTACCCCACTACCACTCGTCGATACTAAGGGTCGCCGGTCTCCGGCTGCCCTCAATGTTTCCGTTGGACACCAACCAAAGAGAGCACGCCGAGGTCACTAGATCGCTGAACTGCAACAATCCTTCGCCTGAGGCTGTTGTGCATCTGTTTTCGAGGAGCACGGAAGCCAGCGGCAACAAAGCAATCAGGGCAAGTGAAACCATATCTGTGTCACCTACGGGAATCGCGGGTTCAGGATAGGGTTTCAGTTTGACGACCGCTGAGGCCACCTTGGGACGAGGACGGAAGGCCTTGGGTGGCACCGAGAAAAGAGTCTTCGCAGAGGCGTGGAGTTGTACCATGACCGAAAGCAGTCCCATCTTGCCGGGGCTGGCGGTCATATTGTTAGCAACTTCCCTCTGCATCATGACGACCATTTCACTTGGGGTGCGGTGGGGCGCGAGATATCGTCTGACTAGAGGCGTGGCGACATAATAGGGCAGGTTCGCCACTAGCTTGAATGGACCATCGAAGTAAACTGCTGGATCGAATTCAAGTGCATCCTGCTGTACGACAGTCAGAGCGTAGCCGTCACCCATCCTCACTTGAAGATCAGCAGCCAGCGCTTCGTCCAGTTCGACCGCGACGACCTTAGAGGCCCTTTCCACGAGCAACCTTGTTAAAGCCCCGCGGCCCGGACCTATCTCGAGGACTTCGTCTCCGGGCTCGATTGCGGCCGCAGCAACGATACGGCGAGCGATATTGCGATCAATCAGGAAATTCTGGCCGAGACGGCTTTGGCCAAGTGCTGTACGTCTCAACGTGTTCCTCGAACTTGGCATCAGCGGTCCAGATGGGGGACCATAGCGCTGAAGATGAAGGGCCGTGCACCACCTGTCGATCCCTTCCGCTGACGTATCTGACGAGTCCGACTCAAGCCAGGTAGTCCCACGTCGCCCGGAGATAACCGCTTACCGCTGCTTTCTTCCGAACCTGACGGGGTTCGCAGCTCTCCGCCGCATGGGGCCCAGCTATCAACATCGAAGCTCGCCGACAGTGGCCGACGGTACAGAACCTCTGGGAGGAATTCAGCCTCGCTAGAGCGGATTGCGAGTACAGGGCACCGCTATCTCCCCACCTAGCACGGCCTCAAATTTATGGTAGGTGAGCCCGCAGACTGTGTCAATTAAGGATAGAGCGCCAACTGCTCCAGCCCGGCTGTCTCATCGAAGCCGCACATTACGTTCATGTTCTGCACGGCCCCGCCTGCAGCTCCCTTGACCAGATTGTCAAGGCAGGCAATTGCGATCAGTCGATCTGCTCGCAGGTCGACCGTCGGGAATATTACACAGTCGTTGTTGCCAGAGGTGTGCTTGGTCTGTGGTGGCTGCGGCACGACTTTCGCGAAGGGCTCGCCGTCATAGTAGTCGTTATAGATGCGGCGTACAGCTGTCCTGCCGTCCTCTCCGCCCGGAACTGCATCCGGCTTCAGAGGGGCATAGCAGGTAACAAGGATCCCACGGGTCATGGGGACCAAGTGAGTTAGGAACGTAATTTTCAGGTCGGGACCACCATTTATGTCACCCAATTCCTGAGTTATTTCAGGGTGGTGACGGTGTCCGTCTATGTTGTACGCCTTGAAGTTTTCATTGACCTCAGAGAAGTTGAGGTCAACGGAGCCGCCCCTTCCCGCCCCGGACACACCAGACTTGGCGTCCACGACGACATCTCACTCAATGATGCCAGCCTCTACAGCAGGTGCCATGGCCAAAATTGCAGCCGACGGATAACAGCCTGGGTTGCCGACGAGGTTGCTCTGCGCAATCTCGTCACGATGGAGTTCAGTTAGGCCATAGACGGCGGTCTCGACGTACTGGGGGCAGGGATGAGTAATCTTGTACCACCCCGTGTACTCGTCAAGGTCCTTAAGGCGAAAGTCCGCGGATATGTCCACAGCCTTGACTCCGTCGTCAATGAATGGCTCCAACCTTTCGGCACTGGCGGCATGTGGCAACGCCGAGAAGACAAAGTCCACGCTATCGACAATGTCCGGGGTTATCTCGACATCACATGCGGACAGGTGGGGGAAGACTTCTCCAAGTCGCTTTCCAGCCTGGCTTCGACCGGTTGCAGCCGCGATCTCAACTTCGGGATGGCGGTGCAGGATGCGTGCCAACTCCATTCCGGCATATCCGGTTACGTTGATAATCCCTACCTTCACCAGTCAACCTCCTTGGGCCAGTGCGGCGCATCACCTCGTGAATTCGGCCGCCGAAATAAGGTCAAGTATAGGCCTCAAGGCGCAGGTGTAACAAGCAAAACCCCCGACGAGCAGAACAGCCCGGCCAGAAGAGCATTTCCTAGTGGTGGCAACCCCTGGCGAGTATGGGCCACACATCCTCTACAACACCATTGCGGATGCCAATGAACTGGTCCCAGCGATTGACGAGAATATCTTGCTGGGCACTAAGTAGCATGAACTGGTCTCCCACTTCCAGTGGCATGATGCCATCGGAGGTAAGAACGATGTGGTCAGGGGCCAGTGAGTCAACGGTCACTTCAGTGTGGCCCTCAAGGTCGGGCAGTACGCCACCTGGTGCAGCCAGTGCACGATAGCCTACATCGCCGATGGCTGTATGAGAGTCCGGACGGCTCACCACGGTAGTAAGTATCTTGCCAGCGAACTGGAAGTCTTCCATGTACGTACTTCCGGTGCCCATCAGTGCATATGTGCCGCCTTGGACTTCAGTCACCTCCGGCATCTCAGGTGCGACATCGATCGTAAAGGTCTCGCCCGTAGATACAATCTCTACTGGGAAACCTGCATCTTCAATTGCGCGTTTGGCGTCGATGCACTGTTGCATCCACCGTCTGCCCTCTTCAAACCGGGTCTCTCGGTCAGGCTCGCCTGCGATTGACTGGTGGCTCATGACACCTCTGAACGTCACGCCGGGCAATTCAGTAGCCATTCGAGCTAACGTGATTCCTTCGTCGGGGCCTCTGATGCCAGCCCTGTTCATTGAGGTATTGACCTCGATTACTAGACCAACATCCGTACCGGCGCGATTGGATATCTCCGAAATCCATTGCACGTTTCGCGGGTCATCGATGGCCACTTTTACGTCGGCAGCCTGAGCCATTGAGCAGATACCGGCAATCTTGTCTTCTGTTACAGCCTGGCTCGTAATCAGGACGTCGGTGATGCCGCCTTCCACCATGACCTCAGCCTCGGTCACCTTGGCGGCGCACACACCTCCTACGGTACCGCCGGCCTCGATCTGCTTGCGGAGTACCGCTGGGGTCTTCACATTCTTGGCGTGTTCACGCATCTTGCAGACAGTGTCAGCGTATAGGCTAGCTATGTGCTCGTAGTTGTGCTCCAAGGCATCGAGGTCTAACACGAGTGCGGGTGTCTCGAGTTCTGAGATCGGCGTGCCAAGTGTCGGGATGTAGGAGGTCATGGCTTCACCTTAGTACTCTAGGTTTACTGTTAGTTGTAGCGTCCCCTGGCGGAGACTTCCCAGACGGCCTCGAGCTGACCGTTTCTCGTGGCGTGAATGTAGTCGTAGACATTGGCGGTGTTGGCGATATCGTCGGGAACGAGCCAGACCTTGGAACCTAGGTCGAGATCCCAGCCCAGGTTTCCCTCATCTACTAATGCGCCGTGTTCGGCACTCATTCTCGGCACCACCGCTCCATCCACATTGTCAACAGCAGGCAACCCCGTGTCGATGCTGGTTGCCTTCAGACCAGCGTCAACCCAAACCAGGCCGTCGTCCTTGCTGCTTACGACGGTCGCGAGAATTCGGGCGGCCTTCTGGAGTTCGGGCCTGCGGGAAGCAAGCGAGTTGTCATTAAGGGCGTAGGAGTCGGCCAGGACGTCACTAATGCCGTCGGAGGCCGCGCTGGCATCGAGGTCGGCCGAGCCTTGTACGGCGACCATTGGGACGTGAACGCCCGCTGCCTGGCAGGCTGCCGCTGCCTCCAGCAGAGGTTCAACGCCCGAAGAACTGACCAATCCAGCAAGGTCCACGTTCGGAGAACCCGCAATGTGGACTGCCAAACTGGGCGCCTCGGACGGGATTACACCGATTGTAGTTGTAGTGGTCCTGACTGGCACTGCGATACCTATTGTCGATCCAGACGATTGAGCCGCAGCGGACAGAGTGTCCACGTTGCTGGCGCTGTCGGCCAGAACAGCCAACTTGATCCTCCTGGCCAAGGCCACAGCCCTGGAAATCTTCGGACGAGTAACTACGAGGTTCGTTAGCAGAATGTCGCTAAATCCGTGCTGGCTGAATACTTCTGCCTGTCCGAGAGTGGAGACCGCCACCCCATTCGTGCCTCCGGCGCCAACTTGAATGTGTCCAATTGCTGGACAGAGGTGGGAGTCCAGACTCGGTCGGATGCTGGCGCCACTTGCCCTGACGGCACCGTGAACCAGTTTGATATTCGCGTCCAGGGCATCCAGGTCTACTACGAGTGCCGGCGTGTCGAGTTCCTCGGATGGTGTGCCAATTGGCTTGAATGTCGGCCGTTCCATTAGTCTCCTCTAGAGTCCGCGAAGGGCGGGTTGTGACCAGCCAGAGACTATCACAGGACGCCGTAACCGTCTAATGGGAATTCAGAAGATCGGGCGTGGCCTTCTGATATCATACGAGTGAACCGACTGACTACAGGAGGTCCTCGCTTGCAGCAGGACGAGAATCATTATGAGCGACTAGAACTGATGGAAGGAGAGAAGATCGAAAAATCCATCGGAGCTAAGTCTCAAAGGGGAAGATCTGCTGGAAGGGGGAACGAGTCACTCCTGCTCACAGACCACAGGATAATTCATGTCACGGGCGCCGGCAGTGGATCTGACGTAGTCATGGCCTCCGTGGATGACGTTGACTCGGTCGAATACGTTGAGGTGACAGAAGGCTACGGGGCTTTTGTATGGGCTGCACTCTCTGTAGTGTTGAGCATCGCGCTCTTCGGAATCCTGGAGAACCAGGTCGCCCGAGTGATCGTTCCATTGATGGTACTGGGAATGGGAGTCTATCTGATCGTAAACCGGATCTTCTTTTCAGGAGGACCGGCTGCGATGTTTCATGCCGGAGGGTCGGCGATAACCTGGCCATTCAGGACGGAAGACGAAACAGATGAAATCCGGGACTTCATCAACGAGCTGTATCGTTTGAAGTACGCCCGCAATGCTGAAGATGTAAGGCCGTTCGCCCCCCGCTAGCCTAGGCGCAGGCTTGGGACCACATCCAGGTCCCACTGGTAGGACGCTCCGTTCCTGAGAGTGAAGTACGCTGCAGCTCCGATCATCGCGCCGTTGTCGGTGCACAGGCCCGGGCGAGGTACAATTACTTCAATGGGAGACCGGTTAGTCATCTCCTGTCGTAGGTGAGTATTCGCGGCGACTCCGCCGCCGAGAATAATGCCTTTGACACTGTGCAGCTTCACTGCCTCCAGTGTTCGAGTCACCATGCTGTCCACAATTGCCTCCTGGAAGGCATGGGCAACCTCGGAAACCTCGGACGGATTTAGGTCTTCGTCTTCGGGCGGTGGGTACATGCCTTTGACTTCCGCACGTCTCAGGACCGCGGTCTTGAGACCACTGAAGCTGAAGTCGAGAGAGTTTTCTTATCCTCGGTCGGGGCAGGTCGGGTTCGAGACCCACCGCGTCCTCGGCCACCCGCTGGATTTCAGGCCCCCCAGGAAATCCTAGGCCCAAGACCCTGGCGGCCTTGTCGAATGCCTCGCCCGCCGCGTCGTCCCTGGTGCGTCCGATGAGGCGGTACCGTCCGTGTCCCTCCATAAAGATGAGGTCGGTGTGACCACCAGAGGTAATCAGGCACATTAGCGGAAAGCCCGGGTTCGCATCTGGGTCGACTGACTCCTCGAGCCCAGGCAGCGTACACATGTCCCTCGAGGTGATTCACACCGATGAAGGGCAAATCATGCGACAGGGCCATTCCCTTGGCGGTATTGACTCCTACTAGCAAAGCCCCGGCGAGCCCGGGGCCGTGGGTTACGGCTACCCCGTCGAGCTGGTGAAGCTCCAATCCTGCTTCCTCTAGAGCGCGATCGACCACTGGAATGATCGTGCGCATGTGCTGCCTAGAAGCTATTTCAGGGACGATCCCGCCGTACTGGGCATGCATATCGACTTGTGTCGCTACTATGTTAGAGACTATGTTGCGGCCATCCTCAATGACGGCGGCCGCGGTCTCATCACAGGATGTCTCGATTCCAAGGATCTTCATGCTTCAAATACCACGTTCACCGAGGCCCAGAGGCATGTATGGATGCGCTTCGGCGACTTCTTCGTTGAAGGTCAGTCCAAGACCTGGGCCATCGGGGAGATCGACATAGCCGTCTTTCTGCCTGGGCAGTCCGTCGAACACATCGAAGTAGTGAGGTTCGTAGAACTCGGCGTGATACTCCTGGATTAGGAAGTTGGGAGTAGCTGCATCGAGGTGGAGGCTGGCGACAGTGCCAACAGCGGCATTGGTGTTGTGCGGCGCCATTAGGACATGGCGGGGTTCGGCTATCGCGGCAATCTTCTTTAGCTCGGTGATTCCCCCAGCGTTGCACATATCGGGCTGGAGAATGTCGACAGCGTCTGCCTTCACGAGCTCGTAGAAAGGGAATTTCAAATAAAGACGCTCACCAGTCGCGATCGGGATGTTTACTTTCTCGCGCACCTGTGCCATCTCGCCAACGTTCTCCTGGGAGACTGGCTCCTCGAACCAGAAGGGTCTGTACTTTTCGAGCCGCTGGCCAAGAAGGACTGCGGTGTACACGTTGAACTTGGCGTGGACCTCGACGAGTATTTCGATGTTGGGCCCGACGGCTTCCCTTACTGCGGCTACTCGGTCCTCAGCGAGCTGTGCCTCCTCGGGTGAGATCGTGTAGTAGTTGTGGTGGCCAAAGGGGTCGAACTTCATGGCGGTATAGCCCATTTCGATCACCCGCAGCGCCTCTTCGGCATTTTGTTCGGGCGTACCTGGATTCGTATACCAACCGTTGGCGTAGACGCGGATCTTGTCTCGTATCGGCCCGCCGAGTAACTTGTAGACTGGGACACCCAGGGCTTTGCCTTTGAGGTCCCACAAGGCGATGTCGATTCCGGACAGCGCCGTGGAGAAGAGACGTCCTCCCCTGCCTCCGTTGTCCTGGTGCATACGCATCCAGTGGAGTTCGTGGGCCATGGGGTCTTTGCCGACGAGATATGCATCCGTCCATTGATGGAGCAGGTCGGCAACCACGGGGTCGTAGGACAGCATCGACGCTTCACCTATGCCCTCGAGTCTCTCATCGGTCTGGAGGCGGAGTATGAGCCAGTTCCTCTTGGCGTTGCGATGCTGTGAGGAAAATATGTTGATCTTGATTCCGGTTATCTTCATGGCGCCGTCCACACTTCGTTGTTCACGATAAGAGTGTACAGAGCGTCATGTACACGGGCAAATAAACTCAATTGACTCTACTGGAGGCGTCACTTGTCGTGGCTTTCTGTATTGCAGCTCAGGAGTAGGCGCCGGATTCAGAAGTAACCGCCAGCGGGCACAGACCGCTGAAATCAGCGTGCGAAATTCGGGCTGAACATTAGGACTAGACATTTTCACATCTTATACTTAGCTCGAGTTTGTACAAAAGATAGACGGAATATGAAAGCGGGGTAAGCTATTCGGACCAAACCACCACGAGAGGCCCGGCTATGCTCACCCCGCCAAGTGCAATTGTACCCATACTCCAGCCCTTCTCAACTCTGTTCCAGCAGAGGACCTGGCTGAAGGCTCAGATCCTGCTTGTCGGGGCCATACTCAGTCCACGCAAGCGGACCGTCACATCGGCCCTCCGTGTCATGGGACTCAGCGACGACTCAGGCTTCGCCAAGTACCACCACGTCCTCAACCGCGCCGTCTTC
>CASHTH010000583.1:0-13094 GCA_030341885.1 Geodia barretti
TATTCATCAACACCACAAACATACAGTTCCTACGACGCAACTAGAGCTCTGACATTTTATAGAATATAGAGATAGCTCGAAAAAACCTACCTATCGTCAAGGACATCCATACACCTATAATAAACACGTCACTCACCAACCGATAGAGTATATATCTAACAGTGTATTGTACAAAAGCACAGGACGCACAAATTAAACAACACCCATCTAACATGATCACCCAGCGTGGGAAAACAGACCGAGATTCCAAGTGTACCATATAGCTCGCCTGACTCTGAGAACTCAGGAAAACACTACATTGCATCTCTCCCAACACACACCAAAAGGAAGTATAGAGATCACGGTTGTTCTTACGTTACGTATATATTGATCGACATTTTTGATACGATCCTGTACTTGTGGCTTAGAACTTCAAAACCTTTCCATGCTCGTTCACTTGTAATACAATTAAACTGACGCTAGCCCTGTATTGATCATCATAGTTCCTCTCATCCTCTGCGAGAGTCACATCATTAATGTTGTGCAACAATTATGTTCTTCTTCTCACTTAAACCTCGTCATCTCACTATTCCATTAACTGCGTTATATTCGATCCTTATACAATTAGGGTCCAAGTGTTCACCTTTCTTCCCAGGTTGAACTAGAATCCTTCAATCACACACACAGGTCAGAAGGTATTTCTCTTAGTTCTGGCATCAATTCCTCCTCCACTTCCTTCAAATGACAGTGTTGACATGAAATTTGACTCTCTTTACTTCTCACACTTTGTCTCCACGCTTAGCATCACACGAAACGTATGTCAAGTACCAGCGTGAAGTCTACCACAACATCCATACTATCCTCCATCCTTCCTCAACCACCACTACTTTACCCCCTAGTATGTGGCCACTGCTTCTGCTGTGCTCAGAGAACTTGTTCTCTCATTTTCACACCCACATTGGTCTAAAACGAGACAGATGAGCACACCACATTAAAGATGCTATACTGACTTACTTGGTGTTGGAATTAGTGTCACTGAAGTCAGGCTGGGTAGGAAATTTGAAACTGTAGCTACGGACAAGTATTTCAGTTAACCACTAGAGCAAATTCTGTCTGTACAATACCTTTTTGCTCTAAGCATTTGATGTCATCACTACTAGGTAGCCATGTTAGAGAAGGGAGAGAGCATGTGGCCACAGTCTCTCCCACCAGAACCAGGTGGGTGTCACAGGAGTAGGTGACCTGTGCTCCTACTCTGGAACTGGTCCACTCACCAACACTGCCATTCACTGGTGGACTGGGAGGACCACAGCCAGCTGAGGGAGAGAGCCAATAGAATAGTTTATCTCTTCACTAAGTGAGACAACTTGCCGACAAAGACTTCCTCTGTGACCTCTGCACTAGTGCCTGCACAGTTGATGGCTGAGACTCTGATTTCCAGAGGAATGTTGTACACTCCCTCTAGAACTACAGTTGTATTGGTAGTGGTGATGGACTGTGTAGTGGTGTTGGTCAGTATTCTGTACTCATCAACCACTTCATCTTCCCCTGACTCCCAGGAGATGATGATGGAGAAGTTGTCAGGTTGGAAATTCTCCGTCTTCACAATCACATTAGATGGAGGAGATGGTGCTCCTACAGAAAATCATACAAAGAGTCACACAAACGAAAATATTCCTTTTTGTAGTTCACTTATTTTATAGATGACCAGGTGTGTCTGATTTCCGAGTATAACACAGGAGATGTTAGTTCTATTGGCAATGTCATCCACTGCCACCTCCAGTGTAGAGGTAAAGTCAGCAAAAGAATCGCCATCATCATTGTCTACTGACACTAGAGTCAGAGTGTAGGGACCTTCTTCTATCACCATGGACTCTGGATCACTGCAGTGAATCCATCTATTGCATCATTCTGGTCTCTCCATCCCAGAGCAACTCCACTGGCAGTACAGGTGAGGGTGACAGTGGTGGCAGGACAGACTGATATGATACCATCCTCAGATGATGGAGAGGAAGACAGGGACAGACCTTGGATACTGGAACTTGAAAGGTATGTAGAGGAGAACAACCTCATGCTATGTTGTAGAAGAGTCAACTTTAGCAAGAATAGCATGCATTAGTAATCTGGTTGATTTGTTAGCTACTCAGCTCACCATAGGCACAGCAGTATGAGGCAGTGGAAGAATAGTGAAGTAGCAAAATGACCTCTGTCCAGCCACATTATGAAAGCTGGGTTGATTCAGATTATGGATAGCTAGTGTGCAGCACTTAAGACTGACCTTGTGAACTCTAGAGAATGTGTCTTTTAGCATGCACTATATATAGTTTTGATATGTTGTTGTAGGAAAATGATGGGAGAATGTAAACTAAAATACGAAAATAGTGTCCATAATCTTTATTGTTCCAGTTCAGTAATGTTGTGCAGCTATAGTGCAACGTTGTGAAAGCTTAGTTATGTGAAATATGTCCATAAGCTTCATTGGTGTTGAGTTCAATGGGAGGTGTCTTCTCCAAGGGAATGTCCTCATAAACAGGAGGTATCTCAGTCTGGCCTCTCTTCCCCTTCCTATGACAGTGACCATGACATTGAGTCAGTAGAACACCAAGTAGCAGTCCAGCAGTGAAGCTACACACTACACACACTACTCCTGTTGTGGCCACTGCTTCTGCTGTGCTCAGAGAACTTGTTCTCTCATTTTCACACCCACATTGGTCTAAAACGAGACAGATGAGCACACCACATTAAAGATGCTATACTGACTTACTTGGTGTTGGAATTAGTGTCACTGAAGTCAGGCTGGGTAGGACATTTGAAACTGTAGCTACGGACAAGTATTTCAGTTAACCACTAGAGCAAATTCTTTCAGTAAAATACCTTGTGGCTCTAAGCATTTGATGTCATCACTACTAGGCAGCCATGTTAGAGAAGGGAGAGAGCATGTGGCCACAGTCTCTCCCACCAGAACCAGGTGGGTGTCACAGGAGTAGGTGACCTGTGCTCCTACTCTGGAACTGGTCCACTCACCAACACTGCCATTCACTGGTGGACTGGGAGGACCACAGCCAGCTGAGGGAGAGAGCCAATGGAATAGTTTATCTCTTCACTAAGTGAGACAACTTGCCAACAAAGACTTCCTCAGTGACCTCTGCACTAGTGCCTGCACAGTTGATGGCTGAGACTCTGATTTCCAGAGGAATGTTGTACACTCCCTCTAGAACTACAGTTGTATTGGTAGTGGTGATGGACTGTGTAGTGGTGTTGGTCAGTATTCTGTACTCATCAACCACTTCATCTTCCCCTGACTCCCAGGAGATGATGATGGAGAAGTTGTCAGGTTGGAAATTCTCTGTCCTCACCATCACATTAGGTGGAGGAGAAGGTGAACCTGTATTAGAATACAAAGATGGATTGATAATTATTGTGGATTTCAACCTATTTCTTACTTGTTTTTATGATGGTGAGGTGGTCTTCATTCAGCACTTACTACTGACCTCTTGAACTCTAGAGAATGTGCCTTTAGCATGCATGCACTAGTGTTGATAATAAAAAAATTGGACAAGTTGCTGTAGGAAAATGACTGGATTGTCATAATATAGTAAACTCAAAAAGGACTGTAAAATGGATGAGGACATTATGAGTGACTGCAGACTTCATTAGGTGTCTTCTCCAATTGACTTATCACTGGTAGTACTTAGTATATAGGGATGTTCGTGGTACCTAGCTCTATAGATTTATGGGGCTATGATAGGGAGTTTTGTTCATCTTCTTCTTCAACCAGCATAACTCATAAACCGAAGGAGATGCTAAGCACTTAAGTGCAAACCCTCGGCGAACTGCGCATGCATGATACCGCTAATTGATCATCCATCTCTCTTCTATATCCTCCTTCTTGCCAAAGAAAACCGATGGATAAAAGTCTTGGATGTGGCTCTTGAATATGGGTACGATGGATCCAAAACATCAATGGCTATTCTGAAATCACTCTGTCTCAGTCTTCAGTGATTGACACTGCCCTATGCATGACTGTGCATACATACACTGTTCCATGAGATACTCCGCTGTACAAACACCTGTTGGAATGCCACACAGATTTTGACTCAAGTATTACCCCAGACTACATCACCGACTGCATTCTTTCATGTACATCATGAGCCTTATCACATTAGGTCAGTCACTTGTAAAGGTTGTACCATTTTAACAAATTCACGTCAGTGTTTTATTTTATTCTAGAGTATCTCACTCTTCCCTGTATGGGGTATAAAATATTTTTGACTTTTGACTTTTTGGGCTGGGCTATTAGTTGTGGTCTCCCGCTAGAGTAGCTCGTGGAGAGTCTGACACGGGCTAGCTACAGTAGTAGATAGCATGCGGGAGTCGATACACGCCATTCGTTGTGACTTCTTGTGCCTCCAAGGTACACAAAGCAAGCGGACCCGCAGAAGAGCCAGTGCAACTGCAGCAAACAGAATACACACATCAAGGACTCCACACCACACATTAGCAAAGGGGTAGGAGTCAGTGCAAAATGATCCCCAATGAGAACCAGCATGCACAAGAACCACAACTCACTGCACTTTTATAAAAGGTGCAGGCCAACTCACTGCACTCATTTAAAAGCTATAAAGAAAAGGTGCCAGGACTTCACAGCCCAAGGCAAAGGTCTGTAGTCACATTACCAGGACCCAGACGACTCCCATAACATTGATTTTAGATTCAGAAATATTCCCCAGTAGGGGATGGGCTGCCACTAGCAACAGTGCAAGACTAGGGCAACCCCTGAGGGAGGTGGAGCAAGCCCCAGGCCATCCCTCCTGGCTCAAAAATTGATGTAATATCGAGCAGGCATTGCCTGCGTACCAGATATTACACTGGTAAGAACAGTTCAAAAAATCCATTTTCAAGTGGCAGGGCATGCCGCACATACAAAAAATTGCAAAATGTGCGTGGGTTGTCGCCAACCCCTGCCCCTCAGCCTAAAGCTGGAGGGTGTGAAGTAGTAAAAAGAAAACAAGAGTAATATGAAAAAAGATAAGTTTCTGTGAGGGGGGAGTGGATGTTAGTTCTGTCTTCGGGAGGAACGGAGAGTCCATATTGAGCGGGAACCGGAGATAGCATCTGATACGCACAGTTTTCGAAAGAGGACTGAGTAGTTCTTCCCAATCCCCAGAGCTCTGAGTGTGGGAAGGTTGTCGTTGTCCCAAGAGCCCAGGGATCCCACCACCAGTGCTAGGACGGAAGTTTCCAGTCCTAGGTCGGCTTTCATCCATTCGGCCAGTGGGGTGTACTTGCGTATCTTCTCCTGTCTGGCAGCATTCAGGGCCTCCCTTGAGGATTCAAAGGGTACCGTGACATCAGCGATTATGGCCTTCTTCTCCCCTCTGTTTATTACCACAATGTCGGGTCGAAGATCGCTTGGGGACCCCGAGACCTTCTGCTCAACATAGCATTCCCCCAGAGAGGTTGGGATTGCCTTCACAACTCGTTGAAGTATCTTGTTGTGGCGCTCTCTCATTAGTCCAGCATTTGGGGGACATGCATTGAGGATGTGTGCCAGCGTCTCGGGGGCTCCATGGCATCGTGGGCAGATGTCTTCCCTGATTCGTCGTGCTCTTTTTGCCACGCTTCGTGTGGGGAGGAGATTCAGCCTGGCTCTGGTAGCAAACCGATAGTCTTGGAATGATGTATAGGCTCCAGAATAGATCCAGTGATTGCTAGCTGCGTTGGCGGATACGGTGGCAAAGGTGCGACCCTGGTCAGGGGCTTCCAGGAGGCAGTGTAGGTGTCGCTGTTCACAGGCTTGTCGCAGTTGGCGGCGAAGTGCTGTGGGGTGACGGAGTTCTGCAGGGCTGTCGGGTGTGTTTCCTCCTGTTCGAATGGTTACTCCGGTGTTGCTCACATCTAGTGCGGCCGAGGTGTGTATCAGCGACTTTCTAACTGTACTCCACAGGCTCTGTACGTCTCGGGTTCTTCTCTCCTGCGGAAGTGGGGGGTTGTTGAGAAAGTCGGAGATGTCGGCCAATGTGACATCCTGCAGGCCCCGTCGCTGTTTGATTGTTAGGTTCAGCTGCGACCAGGCTATATCGCTCACTAGTTTATCTTTGCTGTTTAGGGTCTTGACTGTCCTGGATACCCGTGCGATGTGTAGCATGTCCAGGGCGGAAGGTATGCCTAGACCCCCTTGGTTTGATGGTACGTGGATGAAGGCACAGATAGTGCGTTTCGGGAGACGGAGGGCCTTCTTCGCTACTCGTCTGATTGTCGCATCGAGTTTCGTTGCCCATGTGATTGGGACTAGTGATGATTCTAGTAGATGCGAGACGCGGGGGAGGATGAAGGTGCGGATAGCATCGATCTTCTGCCATTCGGCAAGAGCCGAGGACCCCACCTTCTCTGCGTCCGTTGTGATGGATTCGGCTAGATCTGCTAGCGATTGCTTGCTCTCACGGCCAACCTGTACCCCGAGGTAGCGGTAAGAATCGTCCCACTCAAGGGGGGGGATGGAGCGTTCTTCGTCTATTTTTGGGGGGAATGGTGCCACGAACCTCCTGCTCCGGTTGTTTACCATCGTGAGAGAGCCACACTTTTCTGCGTTCATCCGGAACCCAGCCCAATCGAAGTATTCGTTTGCTGCTTGCACCATATCTTGGGCTTCTTCGGTGGTCGAACTTAGTAAGCAGAGGTCGTCCGCGAACACGAGGCAGCTGGTCTTGGCTCCATTCTGAAAGCGGTATCCGTCGAAGGTGGCGAGTTTGGGGATGAGCCCCTCCAGAACGATGTTGAAGAGAAGGGGGCTCAGGGGGCATCCCTGTTTGATGCCTTGATTCAGCGGGATCGGTGGAGTAGTTCCAGCTGTGGATCGAATGGTGTGCTCAGCATTGTGGTAGATGTCACGGCAGATCTCATGGAAGTCCGCAGGGACTCCAAGCCTCTCCATCATCATCCACATGGTTTCATGAGTGACTGACCCAAAGGCATTCTTCAGGTCTATCCAGACGATTGTTGCATTTTTGTTGCGGCGTTTGCTGTCTTCCATTACGCTTCGCAGTACGAAGGAGTGCTCCGTGCAGCCCTCGAAGGGCAGGAAGCCCTTCTGGGCCTGACTGATTCGTTTGTTCATGATAGCCCAGTCGGCCAATCTGCGGGAGAGTATGGCTGCGTACACCTTGTAGATGGTTGGTTGAAGTGATATCGGTCGCCAATTGCTTGGGTTGGTCTTATCGCCTTTCTTGTAGATCAGGATGGTGGAACTGAGCTTCCACTGACTGGGGATGCGGGCATTTCGCATGCAGACGTTGTAGATTTTTACAAGGAGGTGGTGGGCTTCGGTGTTCCACTTCCACATCTCGTAGGAAATTCCGTCGGGGCCAGCAGCAGAGTTAAGGGGGAGTCTCCCTAGCTGGTGGGTTACTTCCTCTAGGCTGATCGGGAATGTAAGTTCATCGGGCTGGCTTGGTTCCACTGCATGCGGGAGAAGGTCTGGATCCGGGGGGGCGAGAGGTGCAGGGGGATCGGAGGAGAAGTGGGCAGTGAGGTCAGTCAGAGGAATCTCGCAGCGAGGGGACTCATCCCCCAATATTGAGCGAATGCATTTCTTCTTGTTTGCTCTGTACCAGCGCTGTAGTCTCTTAGCCTCCCTGGCTCGTTTCCTCCTTTCTGCTCTGTCATGCCGATTTCTGCCCCCTCGGTTTCCGGAGGGGTGTGTGTGTGTTGTTGCCTGTGATGACATGGAGTCGGATCCTATGGAATTGTCCGGGGATGCAGGGACTGGAGTTCGTTCGTTGTTGTTTGATCGTCTCTGTTGGCGTTGCCGCCCCTGTCTACTCCTCCAATGAGTAGTTGGATGAGTGGCCGGTCTGGTCGGTCGGAGAAGGTTTAACTCATTAGTCAGCTCACTGGTCAAGTTCTCAAAGTCTGACCATTCTTGTGTGGACAGGTCTCGGTCCATGAATCTAGAGCAATTTCGATTGTACCTGCGAAGCACAGTTGCAATGGTCGATCGTGTGTCTCCCTCTTCCGCAACCCCTCCCCCTCCACTTTCCCCTTCCAATCTCCCCTCCTCCCCGCCAGCACCAGGTCCATCCAGTCCCTCCTCCTCTGCCCCCTCCAACCGCAATCCCTCCCCCACCTCAGCCCTCCCTTCCCTCCCAACTAGTGATTCGGGTACAGTTGCTGGTCTGGGGATATCGAGGTTCGGCTGTTCGGTGATGTCGAGGGTCCGCGTATCGTGGGCGTCAGCGGAGTCGGAGGTCGAGGCGAAATCGGAGGTCTGGGTCAGATCACTCGATGAGTTGGTGCTGGGGGTGGAGGGTGAACCCAAAGACAGAGTGGAGGGCCCAGGGGCACCTCCAGAGCCCAGGGTGACAGGGGTGATAGTGGAGCAGTGGGTGGATTCAACTGGGGAGATCGCCTGCCCAGCTGGCGGAGGCGCAGAAGATGGCGGCGTATCTGTGATGGATAGAGATGTTAGGGGCGTAGGTGATGTCGGGGTGCCTCGCATTTCTGGATGGTCGCGCAGATATGTTCTCTTGTGGACTCCCACTTGCTTCGCTGATTTAGTAGGAATCCTCCGGGCGATAGCCACGTTTGAGTCAGGGCCGAGCTCTTGTAGTGCATTGATGAAAAGCTGGTGCTCGTCCGTCGTCCAGAGGGTAGACTCACGTGCCTGCCACTCTGCTGCTCTCTTCCGACTTGCTTCGGCCATGTGTTGGTTGCGAATATGTTGCCCAAGGGACCGCTTATTCGGGAAGTGCTCACTGCAGAACTCGCAGATCAGGCGACCCGCTTCGATCCCCACGGTCAGGCTGTGTTGCCCTTCCGTGGATTTTTGAATGGTGATTGGATACGGATCTCCGGGAGTCAAAGGCTCTCTCACACTCGCCACATCTGAACGTCAGGTCGACTTTTGCCTCAGGATGTTTGAATGTCAAGTGCCTCGTCCAGGAGGAGTACACCGAGAAGGACGTGTTACAAATTGGGCATGTGAAGACTGCCTGCTGTGGGTGTATGATTTCCACTGAAAGTGTTGATGAGTCGTCCACTCCCATGATCGCCTCTCGCCTGCAGAGAATCGGCTACGAAAAACGCACACCTCTCTCTCGGCAATAACCCGTGAACGAGAGGTGGCCCCAGTGAAACAGCAGAGTGTCCGCACGTATTACACTGGTAAGAACAGTTATTTCTACTTGATCTTAGCCACGAGAGGGCCGAGAAG
Organism: Geodia barretti; assembly: GCA_030341885.1. Classification (NCBI taxonomy): domain Eukaryota; kingdom Metazoa; phylum Porifera; class Demospongiae; order Tetractinellida; family Geodiidae; genus Geodia; species Geodia barretti. The sequence continues at coordinate 9,191 of CASHTH010000583.1, forward strand.
CGATGCTGAGATGTGTCCAGCACCTCTTTTATACTGGAGACCAGCACAAACACTTGTGGTTTTCCTAAAATATTCATGACATTCCTGGGCACTCTCAGTAAAATAGAATGTACATCCTTTGTCGTGGTTTCCATGAAAACAAACCACAGAAAAGCCTTTTGGACATTACCCTAGTACGTCTAAGTCTGTTCAGCAGTAACCATACGAAAACTTTAGTGTTTCAGTGGAAGCAAATGTCAAACTTCACACAATCTAATATTGCTGGCCCTTCAATGAAACTCTCTCGCTCACAAAATTTCACAGAGACAACTCTTGCAGGCAGCTTATAAAGAAATTTGCGAGATTTCTTCCTTTAAAAGTTCCCTCAGTAGATATTTTACAATAGAGAGACCTGCTAGTAGCATGAAGAGTTGTCTAGATTGTGGGTTGAGTCCCACGGTGGCTCTCAGGAAGTGGTAGGCAGAGGCAAAGTGGTGGAGAGAGAGGTGAACTAGACTGATGGTTATAGAGGATCTTCCACTCGAGGGAGCGAGGTACGTGGGGACTTAGACTGACAGCTTCACTCGGCCTCTCCACTGCCTGACACACATACATGCAAGAAAGAAACGGTGGATGTTTTCTGAATGTGATAGAAAAAGCATGCAGTGAGTAGCTTCTTAATGCAGTAAACTGAAGAAAATTTAGCACTAAAGTGTCAAACACTCGGCGAACTGCGCATGTGCTTGCATATACGCTTACCTTACAAGAGCCAGTGGCACATGGAGCCATGAGAGCCAAGCTGTCTCAGTAAGTCCGCCGAGGGTTAATGAAAGTCCATCTTGCTACTGTGATTGGATTATGTGTCCATTACCTATCTCATGACTTAGATCAAAAATGACAGTACGGACAGAGATTTCTCAATACCGGTGGAGAACTGGTAAGAGTCTTGCATGCAAAGCCATGTTGGTTCTCTAACTAAGGTCTGTACGTGTGCAGGTCAACTCACATGAAGTGCGGCGTCGTTTGTTGTGCACAATAAATAGGCAACAACCATCGAAACAGTGTATCGGACGTAACCATATCACCACCCTAGTTGGATCATCATTGGACTATAATTCGTCATTATGAAGTCACAAATGCTTGCTATACTGCTATAAAGAAGACACATCAAACAACATGTAAGGATTCAGTTAATGCTCTTTGTACAGCTATAATGTAACATAAAACTAGTTGTGTGAAATATGTCCATAAGCCTCATTAGTGTTGAGTTCAAGGGAGGGTCTTCTCAAGCAAATGTCCTCATAAACAGGAGGTATCTCAGTCTGGCCTCTCTTCCCCTTCCTATGACAGTGACCATGACAATGAGTCAGTAGAACACCAAGTGGCAGTCCAGCAGTGAAGCTACACACTACACACACTACTCCTGTTGTGGCCACTGCTTCTGCTGTACTCAGAGCTGCACTGGCACTCTTTTTGCCATCTTCATTCATAGCTGTGTCACAGAGTATCATGAGGATGCATGCATACGCTTTATGCATTGGTCTTACTTGGTAGTGTCACTGATACTGAGGGAGCTGTGCAGGTTAATTAATTAAGTGTAATAATTATGTTTACGATATACTCCTGTTGTGGCCACTGCTCCTGCTGTGCTCAGAGAACTGCCTCCTTTATCACCATCTGTGGAGATATAGCCAGTACGACTCATTCTCTAAGTTTCAGCCTGACTCATTGGTGGCATAATCGGTGTAACTGCTGGCACGACTGCATAATAATTATTGGGTCAAATGTGTAGTTAATGACTAGTCATGGTATATACCTGATGGTTGGACACAGGTGACATCATCACTACTAGGCAGCCACATTAGAGAAGGGAGAGAGCATGTGGCCACAGTCTCTCCCACCAGAACCAGGTGGGTGTCACAGGAGTAGGTGACCTGTGCTCCTACTCTGGAACTGGTCAACTCACCAACACTGCCATTCACTGGTGAACTGGGAGGACCACAGCCAGCTGAGGGAGAGGAATCAATCTTAATGATAGCACTAGCGTAAATCATTGCCATACGTATGGTGATGTTGGTAGTCATTGGCTCACTTTCCCCTATACAATCCACGGCCACCACAGAGACTTGTAGAGGAGTATTATACTCTGTGTTCATAGGGAATGTCCTCATAAACAGGAGGTATCTCAGTCTGGCCTCTCTTCCCCTTCCTATGACAGTGACCATGACATTGAGTCAGTAGAACACCAAGTAGCAGTCCAGCAGTGAAGCTACACACTACACACACTACTCCTGTTGTGACCACTGCTTCTGCTGTACTCAGAGAACTTGCCCTCTTTTTCCACCCATCATCGTGTGTCAAAAGCACAGTGAGCGACTCAATGCTCTACGCTTCATGCATGGCTACTTGGTAGTGTCACTGAACTGAGCTGGAGTTGTGACATGTTTGAAATGTAGTACAACATTATATTCAGTTATATGACTTAATTCTTTCTGTACAATACCTGTGGTCTAAACACATGACATCATCACTACTAGGCAGCCATGTTAGAGAAGAGAGAGAGCATGTGGCCACAGTCTCTCCCACCAGAACCAGGTGGTGTCACAGGAGTAGGTGACCTGTGCTCCTACTCTGGAACGGTCCACTCACCAACACTGCCATTCACTGGTGGACTGGGAGGACCACAGCCAGCTGAGGGAGAGGAATCAATCTTAATGTTAGCACTAGCGTAAATCATTGCCATACGTATGGTGATGTCGGTAGTCATTGGCTCACTTTCCCCTGTACAATTCACAGCCACCACTGAGACTTGTAGAGGAGTATTATACTCTGCTGTCAGACAGAGTTCAGTGGATGTTTGGTTATATCCCATGCCAGAGCTAGTGTTGATCAGGTAGTACAAATCAGACTTCTGTCTCTGCCATGTGAGGCAGATTGTAAACTCCTCAATAGAATCACTAACTATGTCTGACATTGACATCTGGAGGAAGTGGAAGACCTGCATACACAATATTATCTAAGGATTGGTAGCATAAGGATCATGATAATCGTACTAGCTATCACACATTGAGTTTTGCCAATCACAGTCGACCTTGTTGGAAAATGAGAAGAGAGGCCACATTAGGTGTGAAGCAGGTGACATTGGTTCCATTCTGTATTCTATCATTCACCACTACATCCAGAGTGGAGGTATAGTTGCCACGAAAGTCACCCATCATCAGTTCCCTGGCCACTAGAGTGATAGTGAACACATCCTCCACTAGTATAGGATCTCCAATATCAATATCTGATCCCAGAACAGGAGAGTTGTCTTCATTGAGAAGAGGAAGAGCAAACCATCTCATACCCAAGACTAGAGTGTCTGAGCAGGTGAATGTGATGGCGGTATCAGGACACACTGTTACATGTCCATTCTCAGACTCCACTGATGAGGAGAGTATTATCCCATTGGTAGTTGGTGATAAAACTGAGGGAATTGGAGGTAGTGAAATTATGTATAGTACATAATATACCACATCTTACATTGACAAAGAAGAGCAGTAAAGAAAAGTTTGATCTGAAGCTAAAGAAAAGAAGCAGATAAAGTTTCAGATTTTATGATGCCAACTGGATCTGATCTCACCATTTGCAGGTATAAGACTGAAGTATAGCTACAAGGAGAACCTTTGGACAACTAAGATTCTTAGACTCCGCACCCTAAAGACACTATACTATCATTCAAGCAGCAAAATTAATCACTGGCAAAGAGCTTACTGCATGGTCAGCATTTTCCTGACCTCATGCATGAACTCTGAACAGCATGATGTGGAGGAGTGTATGAGTGTTTATTTAGGAAAAGAATGGTATGCTTTCGCAAAAACTCACAACCCCTTTATGTCTTTGTAAACAATAATATACAATATGTGTAAGGTGTTTTTAGTGTGAA
>CASHTH010000585.1:0-17323 GCA_030341885.1 Geodia barretti
TCTTGTGGGCACGTCAGAACAAACTGCTTCCCCAATGAACGTGAGGACATGTATGTAGACTATTTGCAGCAAGCACAATGACACCTACCACTTTGTTGCTGACTGTAAGCGATATGTACTCATGATATAACGTTATTATGTTTACGTTTTAGAAGTGACGTTCTGCAATCTCAAAAATCCTACAGCAGGGTACAAATTGCGATCAGGCTTGCCAACAGACCCTCACGCTTTGTGAGCCGCTCGTGGGTGCGGTTCCACCACCAGACTACTCCCTCCCTCCCTATGTTCTCATGTCATATTGCACTTGCACCAAGTTATATATAACCAGTTAGCCAAGCTCTAGCCATCATTGTAAAAGCTAGTCCACTTCATGTCAGGGATGTAGGAAACCATCACAAAAAATGTAGGATGCATGATATTGTGCAAAGAGTGGTCCAATCTGTATAAGATTGGTATCCAGTTACCAAGCACACGAACACATGAAGGAGTTCAAAGGCCATTACCACCGCTGTGCTGAGAAAGGGACAAAAAAACAAGCCCTAAAAATGCCGCCTGATCTTAGGCTGCTACCTCAGCTACCTCAGCTTCACAAGGGGGGGAGCTATCCTACAACCAAGCAGTTATATCTTATACTGTGTTGTGCCAATTCAATTGTGGTTATGATATTCATTGTACATTGTGTATATACATAGACACTATCCATATGCCAATACCTACATGTACTGTCTTGGGTTACTGTTTCTTTCTTTCTTTCTTCCTTTCCTTCTGCATCTAGTGCTTATATATGTATGTATATACTTCAAGACAAACCATTGCATAGATCTGACTAATTACCAGGGTTGTCCCAACTGGGGTTGAGTCTATATATTTTAGTTTCGTAATCTCTGGTTCTGTCCCGGCTACCATGTGGAGCAGCAGAATGGCAGAACAGGAATGAGACTCAGAATGTGATTACCACACTTACATGTACATTGTACATTCAAACAAAGCATGTACATTTGTATATGCACGCATGTACAGTTATATATTGGTACATGGTTACAGTATCTTTGGCTTTCTATGTAGCGTACATGTATATAGCATAGTGAATAGGAGAGATTAGTCCAGTCTTGAGACTATAAAAAGATAACTGTAGTCACATTATTTATTCACAGTACGGCTATTACAGGCTGGAGAAGCCACGTGCAAGCTTTATTGAATTATGCTACGGAGAATATTATTTCGAAGGAGCTGAAGAAGAAAGCCTCTACGAAGAAGTGCTGCCACCAGTGGCAAATGTTTATGGTATCCTCGATAAATCAACCATTATCCACGGGACGACGACTTCTGACTACTGCAGTGCACTGACTTCCGGATCTGAAGCAACCAACGATGTCGAGGATGATTCTCTGCAAGATCTGTCTGTTGCTCGTCATTCTGTCCAGGAGACAAGTCAACTGTGAGTGTTTTTTCAGCGAGCATACAGCAGTGCTCCATTTTCTGCTTGTGGTTATGAGTGTGTGTCTAATGTGGCTACATGTACACTTGTAGGGCAGGGCCTTACAATAATTAATAATAACGAGCGCTGGGTGCCTGGCACAACAGCTGTTCGTTCGACGTTCGTAGCGTTCCGAGGGTTTTGCACTTTAATGCTTTGCAATAGACTATGGTATGTGCTGCATGCTTGACTGAACAATGTACCTGTTATTGGCTTTTTTGGTCATTGCAAAAGGGAAGAAAGTCACAGTCACCCCTGGAAGTGGGGGTTATTCGCTTCCGCTCGTAGCAACATTTGACTTCAACGAGGATTTCTGTGGGATGAGGGATTTCACCAGCTCCTCGTGGCTCACTGTGACACTTCCATCACCAAGGCAACCAACTCCTCTCAAAACAAATATGGCGCATAAAGGGCACCTTTCTGTAAAAGACACTTGGTTCTGCCCCGTACTGAGCTTCAAATAAGCTCGAAGGGTATTCAGCAGTTTCACATTACTACTTCCTCTGACTACCACTAGCACATCCTGTCCACGTGATCACCAGCTACAAATAAAGATTCAACTACTGATCCAACGGCAGAGACACCAGCGATTCAAGACACTGCAGCAGTTGACACCTCTACTGAGTCAAGTCCATCTGCTGATTCTCCGAGGAAGCACACAGAATACAGCCTGCGCACCCACTTCATCCTGCTTGGGTCATCAATGTCTATTGTGCCATACATTGTGTAAGACTGTTATACCCGATCGAAGTAAGCCTAGCCCTGTAGTACATATTGGCTTGTTCACATGTTTTTCACGCCATAACTTTCTAACGCAGTATTTTTAATGAAAATCGCCGTTTTAAAAATCTAGCCAGTGTAGCACTGAACCCGTTACTATCGCCTTTTCTCCGATTACTTGTGCGTGGTGGCAGAAAACGTCAGACAGAAGGAAAGACGGACAGACAGACAGACAGACACACTTACGAACCAAGTACTAACTATCATTAGGAACATCAGGTCTCCCCACTTGACTGATGTTCACATAGGAATTGTTGGACAGAGTCTGGCTCATGAAGGAGAGACGGGGAAAGGTCTGAGAGTGAACCTCCACCAGAGACCAGAGGAGACTCAACATCACTAGGTGGAAGCAAGAATACATGTCGTCTTCGCAGCTAGCTTCGCTTTGTTTTTCGGTGTTGTTATGCGCATGCGTAGAATAAGCGCACGTATGTTAACGGAAAAAGAGAACGATGAGGTTCAACGACAAAGAGCTGGGAGCCTGGGCGAGCATGATACCATAGGAAGTTCCTTTACTATTATAATGATGATATCTTCATAATTACAAAAATGCAATTTCCTATCGTCGTCATCAGATGTGGCGGAAAATTCAGACTACGATTAGGTGGATATCTGAACGTGCACTGTTCTGGGAGAAAGTAGACTTCACTGACTACGTTCTCCTCGTCCCAACGTCGTCCCAACGTCGGTCCACACAGGCGACGGAATGGGCGACCTCATATCCCTCCTGGTGGTCACCTACAGTCAGAGGGTCCTGGCACCCAAACTCATGCTCAGCGAGGAGCAAGATGCTGTAGTGTTGGAGGTGAGTAATACTCTCTGAGCTTTGAACAATTGGCACATTTCAGGTCAATAATGTGGGCTGTGGCACCATATCCATCAATACATTCTCCACACAACAGACCTTTTCTGTTCCACACATCACATCATCCAGCAGACCTGACTGTGGCACTCTGCCCAACCCACTCAATGGAGACGTGAAAGCGTCAGTCTGATACTGTGTTCAGTTCGGTGGCCAACTACTCTAGCATGCACTTTCATAAATTTGATGTGCAAAAATCTGCACAACCCTTTTACTGTAACAAAGGAAGTCACTCAAACTTCAAGATAGCTACTGCAGACACAATCCATAGAGAACGAAGCTATTTTTCACAGCCGTGCCACTACTCTTTCATTTGACAACATCCACTTGAAAAGTACCACAGGTTTCATTTCACTGGGGGCACTGATAATGATTAGGCACCATTCCTTCATACTGATGGAGTCAACCTGACAGTGCAAGAAATATTTCTGGGTTTGTGCAAACACAATATAAATTACTTTGTTTTTGTTTCAATTCTGTATATTTCATCTCCAAAACATGGTTTTGTGTAATATTCACTCTTCTCATTAAAAATTTATACTCTTCAATGACAACATGTCCCTTATGTTCTACTGAGTTCCGATACAATCAGTGAGTTGCACTGGTGATTATTGTGATACTTGTGTGATTGAACCTATCACTCATTTAACCTGAATCATTTAACACACAGTTGATTATTCCAAGCCGTACATAGTCAGCGTAGTGAGTTACTGTGCAGAAATCAGGGGATATAAATCGCCTGAACAATCTGTGGTGACCTGCAGCTGCAGAGGTTGCAGAGAGAAGATCCGGTAGCTACCATTATTCATAGGTGGTATCTACTTGGGATGGTTACTAACTAGGACATAATGCAAAACCAGTAACCTGGGTATTGGACGAAGCACCACATAGGACCCGCGGCGGCGCGGTGTGTCTTGCGAACTGTCAATGGTCAGGGATGCGTACAAAGCAGTGTACGCTTCTCTCCCACAGCAGCAAGATCGGCAAAAATCAGCTTTGTACTGACTTAACATACACATACATGTAACTTCCTACTTCTCCTACAGTTCTACTACAGACTGGCCACTGCACTGCTGGCTCTCCTTCAGCGTTATGAATGGTGTAATCACGCCAGCAAGGTGACCTACTCACTTTTCTGCACTGACGCTCCTTCTTCATCAAACGATAGACGGAGGCGTAGGGCATGATTCTCTTCTCCAGTTATTTTTGTCTCGGTCGATGTCGATCGACGGCGGCGCGCGTGGAGTTGGAACGAGGAACACACAAATTGTAAAAAGGGTTTTTCCTTGCCTTCATCCCTGTCTACATTTCCTCTTCCTGTCTTCTAGCTTATCTCCTCCTCAGCTCTCTCAAGCTCCTGAAGTAGTGTTTCTTCTGGCAGCCCAAGAAACACGGCAGCAGGCTAGTCGACGGAACAAAGGAGAGCGACAACGCACTACACAGTGTTAGTGTCAACTCACACGCTGTGGACAGAGATGGTTCAGTGTGTATGACGACGTTCTCATATTCTTTCCTTCTCATTTTGCATTTAGTGACTTTCCCTTTGAGATGCATAACAGAACGACAGGAATGTGTAACTCTAAAACTGTGGTTGATATTCGAAGCAGGGCATGCGAGCACGATTCCTGATCCTAGCAGTAGATGCTGGTGGGCGTAGCTCAGATACTCGGATTATATCACTGTTCAGATATAATGTACCCACCATGTGTCCTTATATCTAAGCATACAGGTATAGTTTATAGCAACTTGACTTCAAGGTTCAGTTCAAAGAGGTCCACAGACAGACGCTACGGTCGCGAAAGTCCTCAACCCACCGAGAGGCTCGGTTCTTTTTTCAATTGGGACGCTTACGAGATCTAGAGCGGGGCAACAACTGATTTCTGGGTCGGAGGTTTTGACACTACAATGTTGAGACAACCACAAACTTCAGCAAACACTAGAGCCCCCCCAGGGCACAGCCATCAAACAGATTGTTGGACCCCATTTCTACACACTGTGGTTCAAGACAACCGTCTCCCACCCAGAAACCCGACTTTTAAAAGTCGCTGTTTACTAATCTGCAACTTGTAACGTTGTCCGGCTTTTCTCACGTCCCGACGGGAAGCAATCCCTATGGGCCGCCACGTCATGTTACACCACTTACAGACTCCTCAAGCAATCTCTCCTGGCTGTCCTGTCTTGTACTTTATCTTCTAAAGATCTGACGGCAATTTTCCTTTATTGTATGAATTTCTTTATGTAGCGTTCTACACAAACTCACAACAACTACCTCCGAGCTCCACGTCAGTGTATATCTCAGCGAAGTGTTGATGTCTCAGACTGGATGTGGTTACTCAGTACCGGGCAAGAGGGCGAAGGATAGACCGATCTAGAGGGAGTGGGTGTCGAACCAAAAGAGGCAACGGCCATGGAGACAGACTGAGATGAAGCTGTGCCAGACCGAGTGTCAGTGTGACCGGCATCCTGCCCCATCCTCTGGACCGACGTCAGATAAGCTTGATTCAGTTACCGAGGGAGACTGTGACGTCTTGTCGTCTCACGAGCCGTATGCATCAAGCACTCTGGCTAGCTGTGCTTTCTCATCGATCAGTGACTGGCCAGGTGTCTCTTCGGCTATGGCTACAGCAGAAGTCAACAACTGTATACGTATGTGTATCAGCAGCTGTGCTGTACTTTGACAGTATTTGTCAACTATGACCCTTGGCCGCCTAATGTGTAGCTTTTTGAATTAAAAGCACAAATGTGACAAACCGCCTCGGTGCACTTGCGCATCCGCAGTGTGTGCGTCTTCCGGCACTGTTTGTACAGTCTGAACATAGATATCGGTGTGCCTTGCGTCATGCAAATGAAGACCATTCGAACTGGAATTGCTGATCGCGAATGTAAAGACAGGCCATGTGAAGTTGTGTTGTGTAAGGTCATACCTGAGTCCTGGCTTTGTAAAACAAACAGTGAGTTAGGTTTGTATTCTGGGCTTCATCAATATTGCACTGCCCCCAGCTGATCAACCAGCACCTGAATCATCAGTGTGTTGACTGTGTCCGATTCCGTTTGAGGCAGTGTGATTCACAAGCGTCAGGAGTGCAGTTACTCGTCTCGTTCCGACGTAACCACAAATATAATTCTTTATATCACAATAATTGCAGTGCATTTTCAGTGAAGAAGCATGTCTAAGTTCGGAGCCACCTAGTTGTTTCAATGCAGGAATTTTTTTAATTATCGGTCGGGCACTGAACATACCGTAATGTTCTACGTGATCCTAAAATACGTGCAATACACGCACGAAATATTCAACTGCTCGCGCTCGCTCGCCAAACAATGCGTTGCATTACTCACAGACACACAATTCTCGGTGCTCAATAAAGTGCAGACATTATGGTATATCCTGAGTTGTTCACCTGCTTGTATGTACATATAATGCGTTTCACAGCACAGCATGCAAGCACATTCACTTGGTGTGCCTAATCGCCATGACAACGCTCCAGAACAGACCAAACACTGATGTCGCATACAGACTCAGATGCTCATGGCACTAGGGTTGTGAATCCTGGTCAGTGTCGTCGGGAGAGCACACCCAGTGCTTTCAAACATGTTTTTCGGACTTTGCAAACTGGATCATATATATACGCATTACAGAAACTTGCTCACCAAAAATGGGTCGCATTCTATCTGTTTCTCAAACAATAAGTGATACGGTACAGTAGCTGTGATATACCTTCATCCTCTCAGAATCACATTCAACATTAATTACAGTATGTGTGGCAGCGTCAGATAGAATAATTCGGCCCGTTGTGATGACTAGGTTGGCTCGCTCCCACTCGCCAATAATTTTATGTATCGAAACTCCCTATACCCAGTACAAACACTCAAGGGAAACTATTACATGACAGTCATATGTGCAACAAGCTCCTGCAACAACTAACCTTACTGTCCAGGGCAGCAATATAGTGAAGGCTGTGGTACTTGCTGTACGAAAGACAACGAAAAAAGAGAGGCTACATATTATACATGGGTGCCCAGATAGCACTTTGCAGGAACGATGGTTATTAGGTGTGGTCGGACCTCGCATGAATGTAAGCTTTCACTCTTTTGCCCAAATCCATGGCTATGCCCACTTTGTATTTCAACGGTTCTCTGTCTAGTCAAATGTCATCCGTAATTCCTAGAAGAGGACCTACATATATGACATGCTATAAGGACAGACACACAAGAAGCTTTACCTACTATTTAGGACAGACAAATGAATCTTGACCAATAGGACACGCTATCAGGACACATGAAAGTTGACCTATATGACACCCTATCAGGACTGACCTGTAAACTCTGACACTATAGATAGGGAGCAGAATGGCAGAGATGGGAAGCTTCTCAGTGAGCCCCTGTCATTAGAGCTCATTGCTCTCTGTATCAGCTGCTGCACTGGGCCCGGCATACCCTCCATCCTGTATACAAGCATAGAGCAATACATCATCATACAAATGCAATTGGCACTGCGTTGAATCCTCTCGTTACAAACATGCATGACGACCCGAACCATGACGTGAAATTTCGCACAAAGAAGAAAGTCTACAATAATTATACTGAAGATGTACCGGTACCGAATCCTGCAAATAGTCCAGAGGCCTCAGATGGACGGAAAGTTCTCAAGCACATGTGTCAAAACTATCGACAGTATGCCGATGCACTAAACCACAAATCGAGCTCGAGTTTCAAAAGGAACTTGAAACAAATAATCGGCAGGATCCCGAAAAGGCGAAATCACTCCCTCACCTGGGACTCCTTCTTTAACACGGTTTATTGCATGCGAAGCTTCATGGAGACGATTGGAGAGTGCTTGGAGGAAACTGACAAGTTTGCTATTGCTGACTGTGCTCGTGACGGTGCAAAAAGGCTGAAAGAAATAGCCGAGGGAGCTAATCAAGCTTACAAATTCCTGCAACAAGTAGCTATATAACTGACTGGGTACATACACAACATACATAATTGCCGAGTACTATTATAATTGCTGGATTCCTAAGCTACTCTGTATGTACAAATACTCTGTATGTATATATGAATGATTTTGCGCGTGGGCATTCAGGTACTCGGAGAACATTATTATTGAGGCGCGAGAGACAATGTTTAGTAGCCCTGTGCACGTAAAGGAGAGGAAAGAGTGTGAGTACGTGTGGTTAGTCTGACTACACTAGCTACCTGATCATGTACATTGGCGCGAGAAATTAGCGCGCACCACTCTAAGTGATTCTCCACTAAGCGCATGCAATATGACGAAATTCAATTGGCGCTCACATGATTCGCGTACACCACCGCCGCGACGACGCAACTCAGATATGCGAGCGCTTTCTGGTGCGCGCGAGAAGGGAGAAGAAAGAGTTGGGATTTACTGAAAATTGTCCACATCTTGAATCTATGGAAAGCTGATAAAGCGCTGTAGAGACTGAACGTCCCCGGTTGAGCGTAAAACAAGCGCGCGCGCATAATATGCATGCCGTTTGGACCACAAGATTGATTGTGAGTGCAGTTGCACAGATTTGTCGTGCGGGATCGTGTCAGTTTTCGTTGTTTCAGGTGAGCCTGTAAACTGCAAAATAGAGTTCAGGATCCCTAGTGTGTATCACTGGTAAGTCAGCTTTATCACTAGGCAAGTCCGTACTCCATTCTCCTTTTGGTTACAGCATCCTTAGCAGCTGGAAAGAGTAGCTAGCTACCTACCTATTAGTTCATTCTCTAAAATATTTACACACACACACGTACACACATAATTTGCGCACGCGCACGGCGTTGCGCAATAATTGATCACGCCCCTTTGTTTTGACGGCGAGCAAGTATAGTTGCGGAGTCAAAGCTGAGGCTAGCGTGAGAAAGGCAACTTACAACAGTGTCTGACTGCCACTCTATAGAAGGGACAGACACTTATAGAGACAGCTTGCCTGTATATCAGACCTAAATTATCTTGTAGACTAAGCATGATTATGTCAGCTTCCTTATTTTCACTCGACCGCCTAGGCATCGCAGTGGATGTGTAATAAATAATCTCTGTCTCCCAACCATATGTCTAGAGAAGTGTTGAACTTCTCCGTAAATGATTGTTAGCTGTGTGGATGTGGTTTTTTTTAAGGACCTTAATTATTACTGAGCCTTATTAGGGTATAGTGTGCATACCAAAATTCCAAAATTCCAAAAGGGGATAACAAGACAATGAATAATGTTTAGCTCTCCACATGGGGAAAGTGTAAACATTGAAAGTGTCTGATTATGTGCCTCTTGTCGTATATACTGCAGTTATAAGATGTCTGGGGATCTGAGTGAGCCTCACAGAGTCCCTGGTTGTGAACTAGACCAATTTGAAGATGACTCCCTTATCCAGGTACCCATGCATGCCTTACATAGATAGCTACCGAGATTTTGTCCACCCCCAAATCACCCTTCAGTCGACTTTGCCCAAGACCGAACTGAAGAATGGGAAGATCATTTGTGATGGACCAACTCAACTGCCACTTTCACAGCAGGTATGGCTCTTACAAGCATTGACTTTATTGCTCTGGTTTCAAATTTCTTTCAGATGAAGTCTGGTGAAGAAAATGTCAACTTCCTTAAAGACAAACCAAGCAGCTACATCTGCACGAAATGGAGAAGACAAGTTTATGGTGTCAGATTTAGATTTCATTCAGCCACCACCTGAAGTATGTGAATAACTACTCATGTTTTCGTTTTCTTTGTTATAATGATTGTTCTTAGTGGTAAAAAGTGTGTAATGGGGCAAAAGATCTTTCCAGCGTTTAAGTTGTTGTCAAATAGTACTGTCTAAAGTGAAACATAGCTAAATAACTTTAACACAAATAGTAACTCTACCGTAATGTATCACGCGCTTGTTTAGCTAAGGCTATTGTCCCATTACATGCAGGAAGAAGATCGTTCCTGCAGTAGCGGGTCTAGTACTGTCTCAGAGGACATGAGTTTCTCAGATTCGGGTGACTCGGTCGAGGTGCCAGAGTTTATGGATGCCACTGAGCACAAGAGTGAAAAGCTGTCAGCTGCTCTGAATGAAGTCGTGACAGGCGTTCAGCTGCACACTCTCTATACTCCAGAAATTGTACGTAAACTAGTAGAGGAATGCATGGAATTTTTGGCGAGTGAAGCAGGCAGTTCAATTTTCCGAGTGTTTTCGTGTGTATTTAGAATCATGTAGAACATTACGGTGCGCATGCAGTGCGGGTATACGGGTCACAACATTAAATTCCTGCATTCAGCCGACTAAAATAATATTTTTGCTGACACGCAATAATAAAATTTGTGCAGAATTGAATATTTTTTCATGATTCATTAACAACATTTAGTAAGAGGTTTGTTGAAGCCTCGTGTATAATCTCCCACATGTTCGTGGGATTAACCCTTAGCAAGCCATGGGAATATATTATGCACAGAGCCTCCATAAGTCCATAAGAATTTATATATAATACTAGGTGATATGTTATACATCAATTTCTGCTTATTTAAGGAGATACCCATGGCATCCAAAGGGTTATTAAGAATCAATCAGATATTTTTCGTATTGGCTTGTTAACACTACCTCCTAGTGTTGCAACGTATGATTTTGTTAACCCACAGAGTTGTGGTGAGAATATAGCCATTCATCAGGCTTGTCCTGAACAGCAGCAGCAGGTTCCTAACTCCAGTGCCGGTTGCGTGCCACAACTGGTGACTCCCATCAAATGGCCCCTAGCATATTCCCTCCCTGACCAACACAATCATCATCAGCTACAGAAGGTGCTTTGCATGCTTTAGTATTCCTAACAGTTGTCTTTTTTCTGCAAAGAACCACAATTATTAGCAGTGTGCTTATAACTATATAGAACAACTGTGTGTATTTTGTTTTATGGAAATTTGCATGCTTCTAGACTCCAGAGGAAGACGAATATGCAACAATTTTGCAAACACTTTCTGTTGATGAGGGAAACCCTGCGAAGGTAGCTGTATAATTATACATCTGTCCTGATATTTTTACTTCACATTTTCTGTTGGTATTATGCAGGACATCATGAGGATAGATTCTTTACCAGTTCCTCAACAGGTATTAGTCCTTATCGCTATGTACATGCAGTTGCAATGATTCGTTCATGCTCCATTCAGGGGGATTCAAGACAAGGAAATCTCGTTATTGGACTTTCTCAATTGCCGACAAATTTGGTTAGTTTTTCAGTAGTTCTTCTCAGAGTTGCCTCAGAACAGTGTGAAAGTTATAGGAAGATATGAATGATGTACAAGGGTATGAATAAACCTGGATGGGAGCTAGACAACAGATGCCCAGCATTGAGAACTGGGGCGGTGTTTAAGATACCCGTGTTTCTTCTTCTCTCTAATAGGAGCCAGCTGTAGTATCGCCGGACATCATTTTGGAGCCAAACCACTTCCTTGAAAAGGGTGTAAGCATCATGGGAAAATCCCTGAATCCCATCGTGACATCTCTCCATAACGATCCCAGAAGTAAAGTAAAATTGCACGTTCGTACGAAGACAGGGAAGCAAAAGACCCAAAAAGGCTGCCACATGTACAGAACGAGGGACATTCCAGTTTCCAATCTTTCAAACAACCACAAGTACCCATGCTCCTGATTATGCGTCCTTTCTGCATATTCATGGCAGCTCAAACGACCTGAAGACACCAATTGATGTAATTCTAGGCATGATCCCGCGACGCCTCAACCCCTCCCTAACTACAGCAGCTCTTGGCACCACCATCTACTACATGGAAAGCTTTCTCGAGATCTTTGACAGGGGCTTGGAGTCTGCTGGTAAACATGCTCTTGCGGTACATGTGAAAGAGGGCATAAATGAACTGTATGTACGGAACACTGCCAATCAGGCACGTCGACTCTCACTCGAGTTGGCCACGTAAACTAACTATTTTATATTTCTCGGGATCGTTCAGTTTGTGTACATTGTTTTAGAGATTTCTATACTGTAGACTGTAGCTAAAAGGGCTGTTTGTAAAAAAGGTTTTTCCCATCACGGGTTTTCCCTTGGTCCTCTGATTGAGCCGTCAGGACCTAAATGTTGTCTTACTACAATGCTCCAGCCCTACCGTGTTTTATTTTTGTACTTCATCCGGGTGCTTGTCATAGCATAGCAGTGTTACTTTAGAGGTATGTATATGTGGCATTCAAGGTGTTGAGTATTGTCAGCACCACACGACAACGTGCTCGAGAAATTAGCGCGCACGTGTTCGCGATCTGGTTTCGAATTAGCGCGCAGGGATTCGCGCATGCGATCCGGTTATAACCGCAACTCGCGCGCAAGCGCGAGATGTGATTATCGGTGGAAAGCGCTAAAGACGTTCCCGGTGTATATAGCGTAAACATCTTGTTGTTTCAGGTGGGCCTGTATTATTTTAACTGCAAAATCCTTCATCACCTAGTGTGTACCACTGAAAAAAGCTGGTAAGTCAGCTTTATCACTAGTTATTCTCCATTCTTACAGCATCCTTAGCAGCTGGAGAGGGTAGCTAGCTACCTATTAGTTCATAGTTATCTAGCATCCAGCAATGAAGATTCCTCCATATGAACAGCATGTTAAAGCACATTGGAGTCTCCTTCCAATGTGTGTTTCTGCAGTTAGGCAGGTATTATTATTTTTAGAGCCTTCTCTTACCACTCACCTTTATTCTTCGTGAATAAAGACAACAATATCCAGAAAGTGTACCTAAAGCTCAGTGCTTGGTGTATATTTTGTGCTGATTAGTCTGTGTGAAGTCAACAGAGTTGTTGACACACATATATAGCTGGTGGCCTAGGTATATACATAAGCAATTAAATAAGTTTTGTCATGGTCCTAAAGTAAGCAATTAAGGTTGAAAAAAAACAACCTAATAATGAGATGTACACAACTTCAGCTATGACTACTGCGTATCTGTCTTCCCCCTTCTCTCCTTTAGAATTTAGGAAGAGCCTACATGAGTGAAAATGCTCAGAAGCATGCATTTTTTCTTTCGCCCCCTTCTTCTCTTCATGCCATGGCTATTTACTACTGCTTATATCCAGCATTTAGCCACTATCACGATAGATTCCAGCGCAGCACCAGACTCTAACACCAGTCTCCAGCACCACACGTGTGGTCTGGGGACCATGGAACTGGTCTCAGACACTATCCTCTAGCTCTCAGGAGGTGTCCACTACCTCGAGGAGGGTCCCTTCTGTGTCCTCCAGAATCTCCAGAATATCACAATTCAGGGCCGGCAGACCCAGCCCAGGACTGTCATCTACTGTCAGAGTGACACTGAGTTGAGACGAGGCATTGCCTTCTTCAACATCTCCAGCCTTCGTCTCTCCCACCTCCAAATTATCAATTGTGGTAGGGAGGTACCCAGTGGATTACCTGGTCACGTTAACAGTACCTTTGCATATCTTGGTCCTGCAGAAAGCAGTAGTGACTCAACTAACATAGCAGTTGAGAATGTTAGCATTGACAGGTGCTTTGGGTTTGGTATGCTGTTCATTAACCCACTGTGGCACACTGCGATCCAAAACTTATCAGTATCTGGAACCAACAGCCAGAGTCTCAGTGGATGTACACACCTTTTTGAGAGGAGTGACATGCTGTGCTCAGGTAGTGGTGTTGTATTCATCTTTAGTGATACAGACATTACAGAGCGGATGGATAAAAGAGGCATGCAGTCTCTCTCTCTCCATAGTGCTGCTCATTCTTAACACACAAACTTATACCATTCTTATTCAGCAAACACATTTTCTTTTGGGTTTGCCACACAGCGTATTTCTTTGACTGGGGGATGTTCTATAGCTGTCTATATTGGCCAGAGGGGCTTCTTTGTTGACACAAAAGTCACCAATACTGTGATTCTCACAAGCACAGGAAACCTAGCTAATTTTGTTGTGATGTACTATAATACAATTCGCATGAGCAAAACTCGGCTAATAGGATTAGTATTCAGTGACAATACATGTCAAGGTTTATGGGGTAGGGTTGCAGGTCTGGCTATCATAGAGTTCTGTTTACAGACTCCCTAATTCCTATACACAATTACACGAAGATTATGAGAATATTATGGTGGAGATAGTTAGCTCTGCTTTTAGTCGCAATCAGCAGCCTTTGGTGGTGCCATCTTCATTATATAACATCACAAAACATATCGTTATTGGAGTAGTGGTCAGATACAACTTTGACAGACAATGTTGCTTGTAGGCCCAGCTTTATACATCATTTCAGTCTGAGTCCTTTATTGTTTCGCCAAGAAGTACATGTATTCTCAGGACAGTGTGGGCCTCAGGAAATACCTTTTCCGAAGATATACCTCGGAAGATCTCCTGAGATGGTGGTGTATTACTATTGGACCCATAACCAATGTCACAGTTGTAGGGACCCAGGGAAGGGCTGCCACTTTTACAATAACGGCATGAGTGTGTGTTTTGCCAGTGGCAACAAATTTAGCCCTCAGTGGTAGAATCACTTTTGAGGATATTGTGGTTTCAGAGGTGTGCTCTTAACTTGATTGACCACTCTATTCTTTTTATTGACAATGGTTCTACTATCAGATTACAAGGAACACAGCTTCTCGAGAAGGAGGTGCCATATACATAAATACTGGATCAGCTGGTCACTGCTATATGTGCAATACATTCTTAATTTGAAATAGGCACAATTTGTCACAAGGATTATTTCCCATTACCCCTATACTATTTTCAAACAACAGTGCTATGATATCAGTGAATTCAATTTATGGAAATCCACTGTTTTATGTCAGTTAATACACATCCCGTCAATAGAGTATATATTTAATTCAAAAAGTCACGTACGTCTTGATGAATAAGGTGGTTATTGTCAGACCTGTTCACATGAAAAGATTCTAAACGTGCAAACCCTCGGCGAACTGCGCATAGTGCGGAGGTACCACTATTAGTATTTCGATGAGGCTGGGCTATCTTTACGAACTCGTGGTATCCCGCAGTCGCTTGGCCGCGGAGAGTCTGCACGCGGGCTCGCTACAGTAGTAAATAGCATGCGGGAGTCGATACATGCCATTCGTTGTGACTTGTTGTTGCCTATCAAGAAACACAATCGAGACGGACTCTTTCGGGGTACGCCCTGTGCTGATATTACATTTGGGGCTTGTGTCCAAGTAGGGTTGGTTTTCCAACACACAGGCCATAACTTTATGGTAGCGGAACTGCAATGTTCATCAGCTAAGTACAGCGACGAACTTGTACCAGAGTCGACTACCGTCATAGAACAACGGAGTTTGGTGCAGAAGCGTCAGGAAGTCCCTCCTACAACCCGGGAGTTGATCCACCTCTTCCACCTGGGATAATATTAAAACACATTTTGTGCAGCAACGGTCACTACTCCACACCGTCTGGTCGAAGTTTGCTGTCAAATATTCCAAACCCTAATCCACAAGAGAAATGCAAGCAATTGCTAACTGTAAACATAAAACAAAACGCTCGTTAAATGACAAGTATACACAACTTTAAACAAAGGGAGTCTCTCCTTATTGGAACTACCACAGTCACAAATGATTGCTCGTCGCTTTATTATGTTATGTTGCAATTTATCTTCACCAACAGGAAGTGTGAATACCCTCAAGCGAAAACCCTTTGATACAAAGCTCGATCTGATTGGCGACTGTTTTTCGAAGATGGCCGACAGTGCGAGATAGGTCCAGTGGTGAGTTACTGGCGAGCCACATTTACACGCTATTATATCCGAATTAAAGCTTGAATTGAATGGACAACAATGAAAGTGTACAAGTCGCAAAATTCTGTCAATATGAGAGTATACCGTCCGCCACACCTTCAAAAAGACGATCGCTGGTGGTGGCAGAGGGGAAAGGTTTATTAACCCTCAGCACTCCTGTCGATCTAGGTTCCTAGTAGTTTGTCGTGTGTGTCCGTATTCTTCATGTAAAAAAATCATTCATTAACCCAACACCTCGTCGCGCATGCGCAGCGAGTGTTAACAGATATTTGGGTCTGTCCGTCCTTGTGTCTGTGCGTGTTTTACCTCTACATCTCATCGCAATCCACCTCTCGGTCGAAAGTCTGTTCGTCACAGAACGATACCATCTACCCAACGGGCGACGAAGTCGCGAAACAATGCTGGAGTTTTCGCCTGAAGAATGCTCCGATTTGCTAGAGCTAGAGCGCGGTTCATCATATGCAAATACACAACTGGCATTTACTCAGTCAGATCCGACCCGCGTGCTCTGCGTACCTCGGAGGAGCACCAGAAGATGCAGCAACGCAGGGCGGTATCGCCTCTCGCATGCTATCCTAGTCGCTTGTAGTGAGGCCGCGTCAGACTCCTGCGTAAGAGCTGGCAATAGATCACAGTTAACACTAAAGCTCAACCGAAGCTAAAACTAAAGCCCGCCCATCGCTTATCTATACACATGCAGATGCGTAAGTACTCCCGCGTGCGCGTCACAATGCGCCGAGGGTTCACTTCATGCTTTTCATTCGTTCAGTGGGATGCTTCATTCTTCAGTCATTCATTCCTTCAAGTGATAACTTCACGTTCTCCAGTCATAAATCGCGTCCAAAACGGGTTTACATTACCCAGCGGCCGACGTAGGTCCCAGATAATATGGGTGGCATGTTTCTCTGACACTGCTTTATTTGCAGAGCGAGAGGCGCGTTTTCCTGTTTCGTACAGAACGGCAGGGCGGCCATTTTTAACAACGACGCATGTTTGTACCCACCAAACATGGCACGCGACTCCGAGGCGGCATTCGGCCAAAGCAGCGCCGCGTGATTGGACCAAAACGTGGCCAGCATCCATTTTGTTTTCCCCTCAGTTCTCGTGTGACACTGACCTAGACTGAGAAGACAGGGGTTTCGTTCAGTAAGTATGTCCTCGCAACTAAGGTTATGTCCGGCAATGAAATCATGTTGTACATATAAGGCGGAAAGTGTGTGAGCCTTGTGATCATGTTTTTCGATCCAAACGGCGTCCGGTGTAATTTCCTGACAAACTATGAAACGAACGACCGTAATTACAATCATAGCAGTGGTAAAATCTGTGACAAGCAAGCATTAAAAAATAAGTTGTGTAACTAGCCAAAGAGCATCAGAAACTTGCGAGCAAACTTTGCATATGGCAACCAACCACAGGACAGATTAAACAAGTGCGATTCATGACATTCCAGGCTGATAATGTGAGCAAATTTTGCATAACAACAGCATAACAAAAGGGAAA
>CASHTH010000586.1:0-18533 GCA_030341885.1 Geodia barretti
AAACACACCCCACACACCGGGGGGGAAAAAGAATTTTTGAAGGGAACCAAGTTGGGGGGTGGTTAACTTGTAAAACCTGGGCGTATAGAGTGTTTATTGTCCAGGTTCAAGGGGTCGCAGGAGCGGAGTGGGCTGCTGGTGGTGTATGTGTGTGATGAGAGGATCAGGACAGAGCAGCAGTTGACTGGTGAGTGTGTGCTAGTGCCTCTAGCCGTGTGCTAGTGCCTCTGGTACATACATACAGGGAGTTGCCTTGTGCCTAGAGCATGTTGTATAGTCTAGGAATTCTTGTTGGTGGGTCACAGCATTGTATGTACCTACCATTGTCCGAGTGTTGCACATAATTATGTATATGCGGGAGAATAATGTTTTTAACTAGGCTTCAAGGTGCTGGTACATGTACGTGTGACCACACATTTTTCTCTCTGGTTGATACACAACGTAGTTTGAGTGTTGAGGGGACTGTGTCCACTCATATGGGAGAGAGAGAGAGAGAGAGAGAGTGGGAGGGAGGGAGAATATGTGTGTGTGTGTGGGTGTCTGCATCCCCTCAGCTGCCCTGGAGTACCTCAAGAGCCACCCGGTGGGGGAGGTTGATGAGGAGGAGTTCTCTCGGTACTCTGGAGTCGGTGTCCTCGTCACTCCTCAACAGATACACGATCAGGTATGCACATTATTAACCCTCGCGCGCATGAGCAGCGAGGGTTACTGTAGTCGTTCGTGTGTGTGTGTGTGTCTGTCTGTCTGTCTGTCTGTCTGTTACTCCACTTCTCGAGTGTTCGTTCGTCTCACAAACGATATATACAACCTACTTAACGGGCAACGAAGGTCAGAAATTTCTAAACGGTTTTCTCTGAAAATGCTCCGTTGCAAAGCTAGAGCGCTTCCACCATTGTACGACTAATGCCAGTATTCGCCATTTTATCACTGCGGAAAACGCGCATACGCATCGCCTCGACCGGGTCCGCTTGCTCTGTGTATCTTGAAGGCACAAGAAGACACAACGAAGGGCGTGTATCGACTCCCGCATTCTATCTACTGCAGTAGCTATCCAATGTAAGACTCTCTGCGAGCTACTAGCGGGAGAGACCATGAGTAAACGCATACTAAATAGCCCAGCCCATCAATTAGCGGTACCACGCGTGCGAAGTTCGCCGAGGGTTTGCACTTAAGTGCTTTTCATTATTTTAGTACAATGGCTTTCAGGCCATTTTTATTTCATAGCGCTGTTGTGTGTGTGAAGTGGAAATTTGGCTAATTTGTTGTTGGCTATTTCAACATCACTCACTGCAACACTGTAGCAACTCACAGGTTTTTTTTTGGTAGCAGTGAATATGCTTGGGGTTAAGGTTTTTGTCTCATCTGAGCAGGTGTCAGATTTACTGGAACATCACAAGTCAGAGCTCATGAAACTCAAGTACAAGTTCCCAGTAGGAAAACTAATGGGTAAGCTATGTACATACTGTATGTACTATAAAAAAATTATATTAGATACCACATGGTGTATGGCTGCTTACAAAGTACAGACTTTTCCACAGAATTGAAAAGCACTAAAGTGCAAACCCGCAGCGCACTAGAAATGTCGAATCTTGTATGTGCGGTACCGCTAAATGATGGGCTGGGCAATGTGTTGTCAATTTACTCCCTTGCTAGTCTAGGAGGAGCCTTAGTTTTGAAGCCGTTGGTATTGCTCATTGTTGGTCGCCTCGTGGCCTGTAGTGCCAGTATAAGTGTCGACAGACAGACACACAGACCAACTACTGTAACCCTCGCTGCGCATGCGTGCCGAGGGTTAATTAACCCTCATGTTATACTGCCAAATATCCCTTATGTAACCCGCATTACCCGTCCGTAATTTCACACACTTGCACATGCTAGCGTTTGCATGAGTATGTCTTGTGTTGATGTATGTACATACATGATAGGTGAGATGAGACAGAGGCTGCGCTGGGCTGACGGTAAACTGGTAAAAGAGGTCATTGACCAGCAGTTGGAGGCTCTTATTGGACCTCGCAGCCAGCAGTCTCCTCAGAGTAACATCCAGGTGTGCTGCATGTGTCAACTACGAAGTAGAAAAGCAAAAGCACGGCAAACAAGTCAACGACACCCAGGGCGGCTCTTTTTCCCAAGGAGAAAAAAGAGCTGCCCTAGGTGGGATTCACACTCTGCAGTCTAGGCAAGCGCTCTACCATCTGAGCTATATACCAGGGCTGCTTTAGCTGTTAGTGGACTCTGTGTTTTTCTGTTGAGTTTGGAGTCATAGTATACGGTTTGTGCGTGTCTGTAAGTTGTGTTGTTTGTGCGTATTTGAAGAGAGCGTGGTTCTGGTTTGGCCAGTGTGCTGTTATACACGTACTATATAGTGCACAGAACATAATTATGTAACGTACTGCCGTCAATGATAAATGCAACTTAGACACACGTTTGTGCTCCCAAATTTCCCCTCAAACTTCATACATGTCTCAAACATTGCACTTTTTCGGGAGCCCTAATCTGATGAAAGCGCTGCATTCGTTGTGGTTATCTTCACCTGACATGTCTACCTGATCTCCCCAGAAGAGTGGTTGTGGTGGTAAGAGTGGAGCCAAGGCTGTGGTGAAAGAGAAGAAGGCAGGTGAAGAAGAGGAGTCACGATCTGA
Source organism: Geodia barretti (assembly GCA_030341885.1). Taxonomy (NCBI): domain Eukaryota; kingdom Metazoa; phylum Porifera; class Demospongiae; order Tetractinellida; family Geodiidae; genus Geodia; species Geodia barretti. Next base: position 2,640 of record CASHTH010000586.1, read on the forward strand.
AAAGACGGCCGGAGAACTATTTGGAGAGGCTGCAAACTTCCACAAGCCAGGCAAGAACCTCTTACCTGACTCTCCCCAAACAAAAACTTCGAAACTGTTGGCCTTTATTTCCCTCCATTTGTGTTTTTTGCAGTGATATAGTCTGCGGGGAAGCTTACATGTGATTGCCTTACACCATTGCAGCCACTTTTAACGAACGTAGTGTAGTGCATAGGCTTTTAGGCTTTGGGAGGGGCAGTTCCTTGTGTGTCAGGCGCTGAGTTAAAGTACTAGTGGTGGGCATGCTCTTCTGCTATTATCTCTGTACATACACTGTGTCTTACGTATACATACATAACAGGAGAGAACTATAAGACCGAAGGCTATGTGGTGACCCCTCACACTATGAGGCTTCTCAAGAAACACCTGGAGGAGACAGGGGGAAAGGTCAAACCCTTGTATAATTATACTGTCCTCTGTTAACTGAGTGTTGTGCAACTCTTCATAACAGGTGGTTACAAGGTTTCCTCCGGAACCTAATGGCATTCTTCACATTGGCCATGCCAAGGCCATCAACTTCAATTTCGGATATGCCAAGGTATGTGTTTGTTTGACTCTGTTGGCTTGCTTGACTATACAGAATATGCAGTGGGTATAATGTGGTTGTTGGTAGAACATGTAGTTGACTAGCCTTTCTACCTCATTATATACCTCGTTGTTGACACATGTATACTGTACGTATGTGTACGTGATGCATGCCCTGACTGCAGAGTGTTGTGAATTTAAGTGCCCCCCAGGGCTGCTTAAGTGTTGTCCACTTACGATTGATACATGTACAGTACGTATTATGCATACTGCTGTAAGTATCCATGGTATTATATGTGCGTGTCTGTGCACTTGTACATAATATTGTGGTGTTATTACTGTATGGCAGGCTCATGGAGGAATAACGTATCTGAGATATGATGACACCAACCCGGAGAAGGAGGAAGAGAGGTTCATTCGAGGTATCCAGGAGATGGTCAAGTGGCTCGGTCAGTTACGCTTCCTACTATTGGTAGCATACTGTACGTCTCATTATGGTTGTGGTTTTTATAGGCCACAAACCATACAAGATCAATTTCTCCTCCGATTACTTTGGCCAACTCTACGAGTGGGCGGTAGAGCTAATCAAGAGGTAAGCCCCTTAATCTTTCGTTGCACAACACGAGAAGCAGTAATTGGTGCAAAGGAAGATACAATAATGAAGTGTGAGACTTAGCTTCGAAGGTCTTACATAAAAGAGCCAAACTCCACACATGCCCTGATGTAAAGGTAGCAACTAATTTATAAAGGGATTGTTGCTAAGCAGGAACGTGTGTGTGTGTGTGTGTGTGTGTGTGTGCAGGGGGCATGCATATGTGTGTCACCAGACCCAGGATGAGCTGAAGGGACACAACCCTCCTCCGAGTCCCTGGAGGGAGAGACCTGTTGAGGAGAGCCTACTTCTCTTTGAGGTCTGTCTCACCATACATTCACCACCTATATGTGTGTGCGCGTGATACAAGTATAATGCCTAGTAGTGAGTGCATATTGAAGCATAGGGGTGAACACTGTTTTTTTGTTTACTGCAGGATATGAAGCGTGGAAAGTTTGAAGAAGGAGAGGTATGTAAGTAATAGTTTACACAGTCGAACCTCTACAATGGCCCTATGTATATATGAATAAAAGGCTCCTCCATGTAAGTGCACTCTTTCCCCTGTCCCCAGGCCACCCTGCGTATGAAACACGTAATGGAGGACAGCAAGCAGGACCCAGTGGCCTACAGGATCAAGTACACCCCTCACCCCCACGCCGGGGACGCCTGGTGTGTCTACCCCACGTACGACTTCACCCACTGTCTGTGTGACTCCATCGAGAACATCAGCCACTCTCTGTGCACCAAAGAGTTCCAGGCCAGGTTTGTGTAGGAGATCGCTCTATTGGGTGGTTTAAAATTATGCGATTTTCTTTTCGCAGCATGTTGTGTGCTTTAACTTGCATACATATGTACGTGCACGTGCATACTCATAGGTCCCACCTTAGCAATACCCTGTGTAATCACAGTTTTACTGTTTTATTACGAGGCATAAAATGTAGTGATGTATTCAGAAGATAACCCATCAACTGCGTCGTATACATACATCCTCTTTTAAGAGAGCTGTCCTGGGTGTAGTTGACTTGTTTGCTGTGCCTTTACCTTTCTACCTCGTAGTTTACACAATGCATAATTTATGGAGTACTGTATGTACTTAATTACATTGCACACTAGACGGTCGTCGTACTACTGGCTGTGCAATGCCCTGGACCTGTACTGCCCGGTCCAGTGGGAGTACGGGAGACTCAACCTCCAGTACACCGTCGTCTCCAAGAGGAAGATCCAGAAACTCATCGGCGGAGGGATTGTCGCCGACTGGGACGACCCACGGCTCTACACTCTGACGGCCCTCAGACGAAGGGGCATACCCCCTGAAGCCATCCATAAGTTCACTGCCAAGGTCAATAAGCAACAACAGGAGAGCTGTCATATTATGATACATTATACTTAAACCGCTTAAACTCCTATAATTATGAGGAAACTGCTCGATTATGGACTCCTTAAATTTCCTGTATGTACACCTTCTTCTGTCCCATTCATGTCCAGAGTAGCAGGTACGTACAGTACAGTAGATACAAGCGTACCAGCAAGTGAAAGCTACGTACTATTATTAGAGTGGACTTATGCAGTGGCGTGTGCTGAGTTGTCTTCCATACATTGAATGCTGTGTAGGTTGGGGTGACCATGTCTCAGGCAATACTGCATCCTAACCTCCTGGACTCCTGTGTCCGTGATGAACTCAACAACACGGCCACCCGGTATGACTCTCTCATCCCTGCATGTGTACGGCATCTTGTAATGTTTCTGCAGAGTTATGGCCGTTCTAGATCCGGTCAAGGTTGTGGTAGAGAATCTGGCTGATGTACAGGTGAACTAGCGAGCAGTTCTTTGTGTTTCCGACGTACAGTACATTGTACAGTGGCCCCACTGATTTGTGTATTTTTCACAGGCTCTGGAAGTTGAAGTTTTGAACATACCTCACCTCCCCGGAAAGGGTGCACACAAGGTGTTCTTTGATCCGTCCAATCTGTACATTGATGCTTCTGACTTCAAGGAGGTATATACACAGCGTCACATGCACACAATACATATACATTATTGCCGAGCGAAGCAAGCATACCTAGTCGTCTGAACGTGGGATATTTCTATGTATTTGTTTCTTTACATGTTACGGACACTGACACTGCAACGTTTTATGTGTTTACATGTGTGTAACACATGCGAAAATGCTTGCCAATGTTACATTTGTTGTAGTAGTGTTTCTGGTGATGGTCTTCTGTGGTGTTGTGTAGGTAGCAGAGTCTGGGTACAGGAGACTGGCTCCAGGACAGCCAGTTGGTCTCAAACATGCTGGCTACGTCATCTCCCACCTCAGAACTGAGAAGGTCAGGTTACCTGTCTGCTGGATCAGTTGTTACCCTACGCCCTCAGAATAATCCCTTCCATTCCAGCCAATGTCCTGTTACACCTAGTGGTGTAATTTGTATTTATGCACCGTTACCCCTTACAAAGTTCCATGTTGGCTTTGTGTTGTAAAGGTTAGGGTCATTGCACACGTGGAATAATGGCTTCCCCTCCACATTATGTTATATGCTACATATCAGGTTCGATTGTACCTATTGCCCCTTAAAATATTGCTCTCACTCCAATCTCTACTCATGTAAGTATTTTAGACAGGCTGTAAGTAAACTGTATGTGTGCAGGACTCTTCAGGGAGTGTGGCGGCAGTGGTAGTAGAGGCCCACAGAACTGAGGAGGTGGACAAACCAAAGGCCTTCATCCAGTGGGTGTCCAGACCTGTTCCCTCCGCCGTCCGCCTCTACTACTCCCTGTGAGCTAACTCACACACCCATCGTCTTATGCACTACTTATGGTAGCTCATCCTATAATAATATTACACATGCATGGGCAAAAAGTATTATACTACAGTAGAACCGCCGAATAATCTGCTCTTTTGAGGTTAAAAATGTACTAGAAAGTGAACGTTTCAGACTTTATAAAATGTGACCTTCATTTTCTCTATTGCGTCATTCATTTGGAGTGTCCTTTATCAAAGGTTCTACTGTATTTGGTTGACTCGTTCAATGCGTGTTGGGTCTAGAATTCAATAGCTGTGTGTAATGTACAGGGTTGCAAATGCTCTTGCCACACTCAGATTCCTACATCCTAACCCTGAGGATCCAGCTAAGGTTCCCAATGGATTCCTCTCTGACATCAGCCCTGTATGACATCACACACTCACCACTCCGTACCAAAAACTATGATCCTGTGATGACATTCAGAATACTGCCATATGCATGCACTCTCAAGTCTTTTCACATCTGCATATACTTTGCGTACTGCTCATGCAGTAAAAAGTACAGTGCTAGAATCAATAATTGCACTGAGGTTTTCTCTTCCTTACTATAGAACTCTATGGAGGTCAAGAGTTCAGCGATGGTGGATGAGACGGTACTGGAAGCTGGGCCACTGACCGGGTTCCAGTTTGAGAGGATTGGATACTTCTGTGTCGACTTTGACTCCACTCCCCAACAGGTTATATATACACACTGACAAAATTACCCAAAATTCTTGGCACGCAATGTGCTGAATGAGTGAATCTGTCAGTGACTAGTTCTACATACTTGCATAAAGTTTAACCGACCCTACTTTCCACGATAACTCCATAGGATGTTTGCACTGCGCACCCAAGATATACTGGAGGTATTTAGGATTATTGGCTGGCCTGCCTGTTTCCTCACTTGCTTGTTATAAGTACAAAAGGTTTATTCCACTCCATTTTCCACGATCATCCTAAGGATTTTTGCACAATCTTCATGCATGCACATTGTCAAGTCTGACAACCAATGGCACAGTGGTATATAGCAGACAACATTCTATACATCATGCTGTGGATAATGAGATTAAAGGTTGCCCCTCTGTTAATTACAGATGGTGTTCAACAGGACAGTTAGTCTGAGAGAAGATTCTGGCAAGAGCTGACCACGTACCAATAACTCCTGTTCAAAATTTTCTCAATAATATCATGACTGATTAGAGACTAGCTGAATGTACAGCAGTGGCTGGTTGTGTCTGCCCATCTGTTTTGTATGCAACCGTAAGCAATATTCACTGTAGGCTGTAGCTGATGATACAGGACACAAGTAAGATAATTTGTTTCAGGTCAGCATCTACAACAGACACCTTAGCTAATTAATACCAACATACCAGTTCCCTTAGTATATAAAAACTCCCTTCAATCAATGACATTCCCATGGCGAACGCGGAAGCGCCTCGATGAAAGTGCGCATGCGCACCAACCCTGTGCCCCCCGCCCAGCAGCAGTGCTAGTGGGGGGAGGTGTGGCATCATGCTAAAACGGCGTGAAGACAGCACGTGGAGACAGGGACTGAAGAAGTTCTATGGAGTCTCAGCTTCCAGGAAGTGGCAGCAACTGGCAACGGACATAGAGTGTGTAGCTAATGGTCTCAAACCAGCCTACCTGCTAGACGTTCTCTCGCCCAGTCCCCATCTCTTCCGTTCCTTCCTGGACCACGTTCTGTGTGAGCAGCGGGGCAGTGATCCTCAGAGATCAGCAGTCGTCCAGAAATGGCTGGTTGAACTGAGAGTGGTTTCTCTGGGAAGTGACGTGCTACTCATAAACAAGACTGCCGTAGAGAAATTGTTCCAGAGCTCTTGCGTGTATGTAGACATCAGTGAAACTGAAAACAGAACTAGATCTGAGAAACCTGATGCCCATATCAGAATACACTCTTCATCCGATGTAGGGGAAGAGTGTAGGCACTGGTACTCCACATTGATGGCCACTGAGACAGCACATGAACCGAGCAAGAGTAATAACTCCGTGATTCTGTTAACAGTGCCACTCGATCCAGACCTGAATGTGTGTACTCTGTTTGGCAGACTGCTGGGTTATCCAGTGGTCTACTGGTTCCCGCCTTCCACTGACTACTGTCTAGACTATGTGGACCTAGTGAGGCATCAGGTGACTCTCTCCAGTGGCAGCCACAGCTTAGGAAAGGTGATATCCCCTCCAATGCACCATCGTACCTACTGATAGCGGGAAAGTTTAGAGTTCCAAACCAGCATTATTATTACGAGAAAAGAGTGAAGTTTTAGTGACTCTGACCATCTTCCCACTATAGGATCACCAGCTCTACTCATTCACTGTACCGCATTGTGTGGAGTCGTGTACTAGTGACACTGTGGCTGCCTGGTTTCAGGGATTGAGTGAAAAGGCAGTGATGCTGGGAATGAAACTGAATATGAGTCAGAGTGCTATCTCCCTCCCCACTGTTGTCTTATGATCATTGGCAAACAGTGTGTACATCATGTCTTACGATTAATTTTGCTTCTCTCCTTTATGTTGATATATAGCATATGGTTATGTGATGAGACACTATAATAATTATAATCCTATAAGATTGTATAATTATTATGGCTACAGAACTCTTACACAATTTGTAAGGTACCGTATATAAAGGCGGGTGTACTTCCTGGATACCTATAACTTCCTGTCTCGATCCTCACAAGCACTATGACCTCAGTAATTTCCACCTACACTTTAAGCCATGTTTGTACCACAGGTAGTTCAGTACATTCGCAGTAGTATGATCACTGTCTCACTCATGAGTTATTGAGTTCCTGTTCCCCATGCTATAAAAGAGCTCCCAATCCTTGCAGACTCAGTTTAGCCCCTTCTATTAGAGCTAAAGATGGCAGAGAAAAACATCGAAAAGCAAAGTGAGGCGGTGGGAGGTGAAGAAAACAAAGACAGTAGCAGACAATCTGACTCATTCAAACTGAGTGGTCCAGGAGTAACGTCTTCAACTGCCAACCACCAGACACACGTCCTGCTGGAGCTAACAGATGTACTAGGTGGCCCACCCTACAGTGTCACAGCTGAACTAAAGGCCGAGGTGTCCAGTAAACTCCCACGATGGCTGAGGAAGAAACCACAAACCGATGTAGTGGTAACCGAAAAGTCGCCGTCACAGTTTATCATTCACTACGGTGTTGCCAGTCGAGGAAAGTACAAGCTCCACATTCGGGTAAACGGCTCTGAATTACAGGGTAGCCCCCTGGATATTGCTGTCTATCCAGACCCGTCCCAGCTCCGGCCACAGGTAAAGGTGATATACACCATAGGGTTGGTTTGGGGTCTGGCAGCAAACAGTCAAGGGGATCTTCTGGCCACAGCATTTGGTGCCAGCAAAATCCATGTCCTCAGCAAAAAAGGAGTGGTAGTTGGATCACTAGGCGACAAAGGCTACGGCCCTGCCCAGAGAGTTAAAGCTCCTATGGGACTGACTGTGGATGCTCACGGCAACATTTACGTCAGCGAAGAAACAAAGGTGGTAAAGTTGGGAGCCGACGGAAGCCTTCTGGTCGGCGTTGGGAGACTGGGGAGGGGAAACAGGGAGTTCAACATGCCCGATGGAATAGCAGTCTACGATGGAGAAGTCTACGTCTGCGACAAGGGGAACAATCGAATTCAAGTCTTTGACACCGAGCTAAAGTTCAAGAGAATACTGACGTGTAAGATGCCGGAAGGTAGGCCGCGAGGATTCAGAGCACCGAGTGCCATTGACGTTGACTCCAGCGGAAGGGCCTACATTGCAGACAGCGGGAACAACCGCATCGTAGCGGTGGAGCTCCAGACTGGAGACCTTCTACGTGAGATTGGTCACGAGGAGGGAGAGGGGAAACTGTACAACCCCACTGGTCTGCACGTGGTAGCCGAGTTTCTGTACGTCTCTGACGACGATAATTGCAGGGACGTCATCTTTCGCACCACTGGAGAGCTAGTCGCTACTATGCCGAGAGGTTCCCCTGTGGGGCCAGTGAAGGGACCGGTCAGGTTTGCCTCGGACAGAAACGGTTTCGTCTATAGTCTAGGATCTTTTGGCAAATTCACTACTTACTGAATTGACAATTATTTACCTATGGTTACTTAAACTCTATACCATGTAAATTACCACTAGTCATGCTTGCTAACCTCTATCGTTCTGTTTCCTTCCCCCACATCGATTTCCCTATGTTATTGCAGAGGCCCACTGAGCATGGTCACCTCTAGCCACATTTCCGGCCTTGTTCCTAGCGCAAAAGACCTGGGAATGAGCACTGTCTGAGAAATGGGCGTGTCACTAGTTTCTCAGCAGCAAAAAAATATGCAGATATACAAGTGGGAGGACATGCAAAACAACACAGATCCCCAAAGGATGTCATGTGGGGTGCAGAGTTTGGAATGCTGTACTATTGTGGTTAAACGTGAGACTAATAGCTGATGATTGGTGGCTGCTGGGCTGTGTCTGGATTGTGGTAAAATGACAGTACACAGCTGCTCACTCCCCAAGAGTTTCGTGGTCAAAGTCAAACTCTCCATGGCCAGGGCCAACCTTCCTCAGTTGAGATACGTAGTCTCCCATCTGCTTCATTGCCTCCACTTTCTCTGTGAGGAAACTGCTCTCTAGGAAATCTTCCATCTGGATGTAGGGGGGAAGAAGGAAAGAGGAATGAAGGGAGGATAGGAGAGAGGGAGGGAGGGTGGAGTAAGAGAGGGAGGGAAAGAGAGAGGGAGGGAGCAGTAAGGGAGGGATGTAAGGGAGAGAGGGTGTGAGTGAAGGAGCAAAAGGGTATTAAACGGCGTGTCAGTGTGTGACCAAGGAGTAAAGGAGGGTGTTAAACAGTGAAGAAGAGGAGGCACAGAGAGAGAAGATGTAAGATTAACAAGACAAGACTGGAGGAAGCAAAGAGAGGAGGAAAGGAGTGAGAGACTGTAGTGAACTCACATTGGCATCACCGTGAGTGTCGGCAAGCTTTCGGAGGTCAAGGAGCGCCTGGTTCACCGTCTTTTCCAGATCCATTGCTGTCTGCATGGCCTCCAGGCCACTCCCCCACTCGTCCTTGGCTGGCTTCTTGATGTCTTGGAGGACAACGCAGCCTCCTCGGTCGTTCTGATACTTCATCAGGGTCCTGGCATGCTCCAGCTCCTCAGAGGCTGACTTGCGGAAGTACTTGGCAAAACCAGGCAGAGCCACATCGTCACGTTCAAAGTAGTGTGACTGTTGAAAGAATGATGAAATAGCGGGAAAGCATGGGCATTGCTAGCATTGAGGCAGTCCCTCCTGTTTTTTTAATGAAAAATTCGTTACAACTTCACAGTCTCTTAATGCCGCAAAAAAGCGAGAAATGTGAGAGCTTATGAGCATCATGGCAAGCACTCAAGAGCAGACATATCCCTGTTACAAGCTTTGGATATGGGCATTTTGTAATCACGAAGGGACTGCGCCAGTAAATAGAATTATTAATAATTTCTGCCTCCTCTAAGATTCAATCCTGGCTACATCCCCTGGAAATTATAGTATATAGAAACATGAGTATTATCGCGGGGGAAGGAAGGAAGTGGGAAGTCAAGTGGAGACTCACCATGGAAGTGTACGTGTAGAAGGCATAGAGCTCGAGGTTTATCTGCTGGTTGATGCCCTTTTCGCAGTCTTCGTGGTAGTTTTGGCGTATTTGACTCATTGTATATACTCCCTTCCATCGAAACACACCGAGGAAAACAAGGAAAATCCTCTTTCACCTGCGCATGCGCAATTTACTTGCGCGTGCGCCCAATGCGCTTTAGCAACCTTTGCTCGCTCACGTGCATTGCTGACGAGGCATTTTTAGCGAACAACAGGACAGACATACAGTACTAGAAGATGCCGTCTGTTCCAGAGGAACTGAACGTGTACCGGCGACCTCACAGTCTCATGGTGAAGCTAGTGAACGACATAGAAAGAGAGGTACGTGCAACAAGGCCCTTCGCGCCCGTAACACTTCGTACACCGAGAATAGTCTTGATACCTAAACCACCAAAGGGAGCCTAGTATTTGGAGTTCGAAGTTCTCATACGTGCTAAGCAGTCTTGTTCACTCCTGAACGAGCTCTTAGGGTCCCAACGTTCTTGTTTATGGCTAGGGGTTGACACAGGAATCCTGTGTAAGCTGTGTAATACACTTTAATACTGAAGACCGTTATTTTCTCCCCAAATTCAGTTGTCAGCGACCGACTTTTGTGATGCCCAGTCGTATCTGCAGCTCCTGGGCCACTTGAGTACCAACTTCCACGTGTTCCAGACCCACGAGGAGATAGAGAATCGCTACATTGTGGGGGAGCTGATGCCGCGCCTCCCCTGCAACCACAAGGCCAAGCTGGAGAACGATCTGCACTCCGATAACAGGTTCGTTGGCCAGGGGCCAAAGGGGGAAGTGGTTGCAGCGCTTTGAATAATCACGAAGAAGCCAACAATGCATGAGGATAGCCGATGTTATCGAATGTGTATAAAAGTACATGTTACACTTGTTTTGAATGTCCTCTGGATTCAGCATTGTTCACTATACGTTTATTGTGTGTGCATAATAGGGGGATTTGAAATCTTGTATCTTTTATCTAGTGTCTTTTAACCATGTGGCTGCTTCTTTTGTGTGCAAAAGCAACTCTGTTGGCTTCTTTCAGTGAAGAATACTCTCTGTGAGAGTGCTTACTACATGCTCATTAGTCATTCACTAACTTTAGTACATACAATGACCAATGTGTGCCCTGTATGTTCCCACAGGTTGTCGACTCTGGTGAATCTAGTTAGTGAGGGGCTCCAAATGGGGTGGTGTTCTGAGGAGGCGAGAGTGGACTTTGGCGAGAGGCTCAAGACAGCCATTGCCAGTTTCACTGTGGACTTTCTCCCTCACATGAGGGAGGAGGAAGAGGTGTGTGTTTGTGTGTGTGTGTGAGGGGTATTCTGTGTGTATCAACGGGCGTATATTACTCCGTAACAGGAATAGGACAGTTGAAATGCACAGGCCAGGAGGGAAAGAGAAAATAGGGAAGGACAAGCAGTGTGCTGTATGTGTGCTCACTGCATAGTGCACTAGACTTCTAGTCACAATGCCTGAGTTGACTCCCAACAGAAGTTGGATACTCTCTTTCCTTCCTGGTCAGTGTGATACAGTCAACATAATAGATAATAGTTGGGACATTTTGAGGAACATCACCTTAGGGGTCTTTCTGCTTTTTCGGCAAGTTTGTGTGTGGGAGGGTTTGTCAATTTCGTTTCCAGCTGCAATGTATTGCTCGTGAATTACTGAAAGGGTGGGGGTGTAAAGGATATTCATGTGGTGTGCAGTGGGAGATGTGCATGAAATTGCATACCAGCCATAGGTATATATAGATAGATATAATTATAGATAGAGAAATAAATATGCATCTGTAGTGTACACGTGACATTGCATATCTCGGACTGAGTGCAGGATCGATGTGCTTACAAACATTGAGTTTTAATTACCAATGTCTTATCTGTGCCTCCATGTGCATTGTGCAATCAGCTACAATGTGTATGTACATATGTACAATGTTTGCCTTTGTCTCGCATTATTGTTTCACGCACACACACGTTCATAATGTTCTACTTGTTTGAGTTTTACTTTGCCTTCTGACCTCATTTTCCACAACATTGTACGTGTATATGTAACACCATTGTATTGTGTGGGTTTATGAACCTTACACCATTGTGGTCGTGTGGCAATCTTACAACCAATAACCATGTGTGTCCTGTAATTATAACTCTATGGTAGCACTACTGGACATGTCTGTATGATACTGTGCAGGTGTTTCTGCCTCTGCTGGTCCAGTATTTCTCAGAGCCAGAGCTAAAGAAACTGACCAGAGATGTCATCGAGCTCCACCATCTCAATGACTTTGGTACACATTAATTAATAAACCTTTACATTGGGCTTTAATGGTTCCAAAAACTAACTACTCCTCGGCCCCAAATCATGGAATTATCTATAGAGCACATTAGATTGGGGAGTGTACAATATGAAACAGATCATCTACAGTACTTGTGACTTGCGTGGGCGGATCAAGAGAAAGGCCTGCTTCCGCGAGTACGCCATTTTTCCCGCCCGATTGTTACGACTGCGGGTTTCAAGCACTCTCGTACACTATGAGGCCAAACAGTCGGCATCTACCTGATCGGTGTTGCCACCACTTTACATCATAGGTATTATTACCCTTCGTCCTGGCGATCTTCGCTGCCAGTCGCATCGCCCATCATGGTGTGGCTAGAACTCCGAACAAGCAGATAGTCCAGGTGGCACACCTCCCGCAGCTCCTGGACCCTCTCCACCACATTCTCAGGGGAACCCACAAGCAGGGTGCGTGGCTCCAGGAAGTCCCAGTCCAGCTTCACGTCAGGGTCCAGGACCTCGCCCGGATTGGTGAAGACCTGCCTGCCGCGAAAGGGATCGTTGAAGATGAATGCGGACATGATGCCTTCTTCCGCATCCCGGCGCGCCTCCTCCATCGAAGAGGCGACATACGTGGAGCGCATGACCGCCTGGTCTTCTCCCACAGCGAACGGTCTCCCTCCAGCTCGCTCCTGACCTGTGCGTAGAGTTCCATTCGCTGCCTGATCCTGAGAGCAGGGCGGCTGCCAGTAGCACGCTTTCAGACCAAGCTCGGCCGCAGTTGTTACGGATCGATCTGTGGAGACGGTCATCCACAGCGGCGGGTGCGGTTTCTGGTAGGGTCTCGGCGTCACCCGAAGCTTCGTTACCCTCTCCCCTTCCTGCCAGGCGGGATTCGACGGATACTTTGGGTGCGAGAAGACGGTGTCGGTCGTCGACAGGGAAGGTGTAGTTGGTCCCGTGGTGCGAAAAGTATTCATTGGTCCAAATCTCCCGCACTACCTCCACCGTCTCCGAAACAGCTCCCTGTTTTCCTTGTCCTTGCGAGGGTCCGCGTTGGGATGAAACTGTGGACCCTCATATGGCCAGATTCCCCTGCCGAAGCCGACCTCCAGGCGGCCGCCGGTCATGTTGTCCAGGATCGCAAGGTCTTCAGCAAGCCGTATCGGATGCCACCACGGAGCTATGTTCGCCATCTGTCCGATGCGAATCCTGGACGTCCGCGCCGCGAGGTCTGCGCCCAGCAGAATCGGGTTCGGCAAATCGCCCACTCCATAGGGCCCAAAGTGGTGCTCTCCGAGCCACATGGCCTCGAAGCCGAGCTCCTCGGCCAGAATGGTCTGCTGTCTGAGGGTTGTCGAGGTGTTCCCCAGCGCTTGTGGCTCTCCGGCAGATCCCGCCACCGTTGTGAACGCTGCGAACCTCATGACCTGGACCTCCCTTTGTCCTGCTCTTGAGAGATACTCCGGCGATGTTCGTCGATAGGGACACAACAGGTGCCATGACGCCCATCCCCGGGCGTTGGCAGGCGCTGCTTTGCGCCCCTGAACGGTCGTGTTACGCTGGGAGCCACCTTACTACAGGGGACCTGCGCCATGCCATCAGGCCGGAATCGGGGTCTGGTCCAGACCGTGCTCGGTCCTGTACATCCATCGGAGCTGGGCTTCACCACCACCCACGAGCACCTCTACGTCGACTTCTCCTTCATGTACCGCCCGGCCCAGGACTCGCCGTCCCGGAGCTGGCGGAGGCGCCCATAACCCTCGAGAACCTCGGATGGATACGGCGTAACTACTACAGCAACCGCTCCAACCTTGAGCTGATGGATCTGGATACAGCCATCGGCGAAGTCCGGAAATACAGTGAAATAGGCGGCGGCGCGATTGTGGACGCGACCACCACGGGCATCGGCCGCAACCCGAATGCCCTGGCCCGAATATCCCGCGAATCGGGGCGTTCATATCATTATGGGCGCCGGTTTCTACGTTGAGGCGGCTCATCCGGAAGATAGGACGACCGAAGCGCGGATGATCTTGCTCGGGAAATCATCGGCGACTTCGTTGAGGGCGTTGAAGGCAGCGGCGTAAGAGCGGGCATCATCGGGGAGATTGGTTGCACTTGGCCTCTGGCCCCGAACGAGCGCAAGTCTCTGGCGGCGGCGGCAATCGCCCAGAGAGAAACGGGCGCGCCAATAATGGTCCATCCTGGACGGCATCACGACGCACCGGTGGAGATACTGGAAGTGATTGCGAACAGCGGCGGGGATATTTCCCGCGTGATCATGGGACATCTGGACCGGACAGTGTTCGACTTCGAAGCGCTTCAGCGCATTGCAGCGATAGGCTGCTTCCTCGAGTGGGACCTGTTCGGCAATGAGGGGTCCTACTATCCTAGCTCGCCGCGAACTCGACATGACCCAGCGTACGACTCAGATGCTGGAATTTATCTTAAAGCGTCTGGCGCATCGCGACGCCGGCTCTATTCCGGCAGAATCGTGCATTGGTCAGGACATTCTTCCGAGTACAACCGCTTGTGAATAGTGGCGGGCGGCACGGCTACGGCCACATCTCGAGAACATCGTTCCCAAAAATGCGGCAGCACTAAAGGGAGTTCTCTGAGAATGCGATCGTGTCGGTGCTGTAACGGTGGCAACAACCAGCGGCCCGGATACTCAGCTTTCGCATAGTCCGCACTGTGCTTGCGCTGCCATGACACAAACAGAGCCTCGACCAGTACCAACAAACGCGCTCGTTGCAGGTTACGATAAGCTAGTGGTTTCAAGTACTTTTTTTTTGTATTGGATGGGTAAAGTGAGCTTAGCTTGATGTCGCGCATTCTCGGTATTGAAGCGCCAATCACTCTGTTCATCACATCCCTGGTGGATTCGGGGCGGTTGCGTGATTCGGTTCTGCCACAACTGCCATTGCCGTCGCCGGCAGGATTTTTGATTGTGCTTCAGATGCCTTCGGTCCAGGCACTGTGGTTGCGACCCAGCACACTCCGATTCTTCTATCCTACCGCCAATATTCCAGGCCAACATCCGTGTTTGGGTGTGTAGTTATCTCCCAACCGCTCAAGCTATATACGGCCTACGCCTCAAGAAGGCTACGAATCCTCTCGTAGAGCGAGGACAGCTGTGATATGTGAGATTGTCCCTTACCAGCACGATCCGTCACAGTGCTGTTTATTCAGGTGGTAGTCTCGTCGACCAGTTTTCCTTGTTCTTTATCACATGCGCCCAGTCCACCTTCGTTGCGACCGCTCTCTGACCTCGACTCGGCGCCATCCGTCCAACGGTGCAAACAGCATGAACAGGCTGCTCACTCCATTGCGCTCGTATTCGTAGTCGTATGCCGCCGATAAGCCGGGCGCTGCGGGACGCGGCACTCGCGTCTCCTTGACTTGCTGTTTGCTCGTCTCATCCATGCACACCAGAACCTCATTCCCATCGTACGGCCGTTGGTAGACCTCCAGTACGTCTTCCATCGCGCACACAACTCCGCGCTCTGACCGGGCGGGATGCACCAACTCTGCTTCAGCACGGCTTCAGTTCGTTTTTTTAAGCGCCTGGCGAACCGTCTCGTGCTAATGGTCTCGACTATCTCACACTCGACCAACTGGTCAGCCAACAGCTTCAGGTCCAACTGGCACGCCCCTCCGGCGTTCCCGCACGCCATCGCTATCACCGTGCTTCACCTTCGCCGTCCAGTCTCTTTTGACGCCGACGCAGTTGCTTTTTGCGATTCAGCGCAGACTCGACCCCCTCCTCCACACAGCGCTTGCGTATTCGCTCGACCGTTGACTGTCCTACACCGAGCGCGCTGGTGATGTCCGCGTCCTTCATTCCCCCGTCCGAGCGTGACTCATCGCTCATCAGCAGAATGCGCGCATGGGTCTGTTTGTACGCCGCAGCCCGACCGCGTGAGACCAAGGCGTTGAGTTCCTGTTGTTCGTCGGTAGTCAGTCTGATACGGTACTTCTTGGTAGACATCATGGTTCCTCCTCGGTTCAACGTTACGATTGAACCCCAAGAGGAACAATGACTATCATGGTCTTCATTTCAATGATGTT
>CASHTH010000589.1:0-14236 GCA_030341885.1 Geodia barretti
GTATTCATGCACTTGCCACATATCGTCAAGCAAGTTACCAATGCGTATGGTATTAGATTGTTTCCCAAGCGGGTATTTATAGGTTTTCATGGACTATCAAGTATCAAGTCTTTAACCCCTAAACAGTGGGTAGGCAGACACATCGCCTTGCGACAACGCTGTTTATGTCTGCCAACTTGATACCATAATTATACCACAATTTGGACAGAATGTCAAATATATTTTGGCGTTTTGGTCCTTTCCAATAGGGCGAAATTTCATCCCAAACCTGAAGGATTGGGCTTCATTTCGATAATTCCTGTAAAGGCAGATGGTCAACATCGGGTGCATATTATTCTGTTACGCTTGCTACGCTTGAAAGGCAACCGCTCCTGACAATTCCCGGAACGCCACATATCATTTTTGAATGCTTCGATTGGTTGGAAACCGACAAACGCCTTGAATGGATATGCATCATGGTTATGCACCAGATCATGTCCACACTGTCTTCCAACTTCAAAACAAACAGACGTTACCGACGCTGTTATCCAATCCTTCAAGAAATTTACAGCTAAACACATTATAGTAAAGTCTACAATTACTTAGACACACTGTGAGGGCGACGTGGTTCAAACACCTCGCCAGCGGGGATGGGGCGGACCGCTGCACCACTCTACCAAAATGTCAACTCTTTCGGACTTACATATACGCAAATCTGCGAAAAGGGATGCCGTGTGGCCGGGCGAGGACACTATGAACCGGTATCCGCACGTACTTGACGCATCCTTAAATAAAATTATACGGTATTGCTACGAAAATCCTGTGAGAAAAGGACTCGTTGCGCAACCCAAAGATTACCCGTATTGGCGATGCAAATTTGAAATGGAATGAACACCTTGTAGGAGGTCGCGATCGGGAGATATACAGCAATATGTCGCGATCGGGAGATCGCTCCTACAGTTGGAGTGTATCTATTTTTGAGATTTTGCGTTATAAGGAATAAATTGACTTTTTGTGGGAATTGTTGTATCCTATTAAAATACCTTGTTGGGGGGCACTGCTAGGTCCTGTGTGAACACTATCTCCCAGACACAACACAGGAACTGCCCCCTTCCCACCCTAGCAGGCGGTTAAAAACAAGGTCAAGGTAAACACATTTTTTTAACATAAATGCAGCGAGGCATGGGCGGTCCCTATGGCAACATCGCTGTACGAATAAAGAGGTATATTTTTTCATGAACAATTTAACCACGCGAAAAATTGTCCTCGGCATGCTAATGGCACTCGTGCTGGCGTTGGGCGTGCAGGGCATTGCTGAATCAGTGACACTCACGACAACATCTGATAAAGTTCAGGCGAGGCGACCAGGAGAGTCATTTGAAGTAACATTTTCTGCCACCCTAAGTTCTCCAACGCTGAAGAAAAGCACTTATCGGAAGCGAACCTCGACTGACCCGAATTATGATGCCGGTGATGTGACGTACTACGATACGGCGTATTCGTTCCCATCCGCATGGAATTTGGATAACACAGGTACTAGTCTTGGTACTGGGATCAGGTGGCAGCGGATTAATGGGGTATATTATTACTATACCGTAGTACGGGAGGGAGAAGGGACTACAGGTAATCCATACACCTACTCCTACTCCGCGCCGGATGTCGAGGGTATATCAACAAGCAGCCTTCCTGTTGCTGAGTCTCCAATGAATAGGTTAGTTTCCGGTACTAAAATAAGCGTTGTGCACCACTCAGAGAATGCAATAAGTGAATCCGCAGCAAACTATTTCAATGATCAGGCGATCGCTATTAGGATTCAGCGTGACACTGCTGATTATACGGACGGAACTTTTACACGTTCTGGCGGTTTCGATGTTCGGCGTGCTAGGTCAATCGCTCGATTGGACTCGGAGGGTGTGCCCAACTTAGCTACAGCCAATCAGGTTTCGCTATTTCAAAGGACTTCAGCTCCAGGTCTACG
Organism: Geodia barretti; assembly: GCA_030341885.1. NCBI lineage: Eukaryota > Metazoa > Porifera > Demospongiae > Tetractinellida > Geodiidae > Geodia > Geodia barretti. The sequence goes on from CASHTH010000589.1 coordinate 1,958, forward strand.
CCTTACAACGGGGACAAATAATATAACTTTGACTTTTACCCCTGGCGAAAATGGTGTAGGAACCTATACTCTTACAATCGTTGATGTGACCCCAACAGCGAATACACTACTTAAAAGTGATTTTAACGTAGCTCTGACACAGGTTACCCAACCAAAACTTGAGTTTACACTTCTTGTAACGGCAGAGACAGCGATTGAAAATCGCGTTCCCGATCCAAGTCCTACAACAACTCAAACTGCTGAGAAAACCGAGTCTGTAAGTGGCCTCTTCACTTTCCCTGATGGTGATAACAGAGTTCATTATCAGGTCACTAAGGGCAATGGAACCCTGTATGTAGGAACGAGTCAAGAAGAGTACACGACTCCTACTCAAGATTTGCTGACACATCAGGACAGTAGTGTGTGGATTAACATCAATAACACGACTAACGAAGTTACTGTGTCTTATGCTGGTCAGGTTCCTGCAACACAGGGAAAGAAGGCAGTATTTGAATACACTGGGACAGGGGCTGTCATAACACCATCGACACCATCGACACCATCGACACCATCGACACCATCGACACCATCCGTGACGGCCTCTGTTCCATCGAGTGTCACGGGGATTGCGGGTGGCACGAGAGTGCTTACGTTTACCACAAATGCCGCATCGGTTTTTGTAGGCAGTCCGACGGCGGATACCTTCCCGATAGCGAATATTTCGACACCGACACAGTCAGGCACCACTCACACAAGAACGCTCACGCTACCAAGCCCAGGGACCTATACCCTCGGTGTCTATATCAATAATACCCGGCATCAAGTTACCGTCACCGTAACAGCGGCGGCGCAAACGGGAGGCAATCTTACGGTTCGGGTAGAGCCGTTCACTGGCGCGCCCGGCACAACAGCCACCGTTACCGTTACCGCAAGCACTATCGCAGCCGATTCGAGTGCCCAGCCAGCGAGTGTAACGGTTAACCTGACGGCTACAGGGGGGACGCTCTCCAGACCAAGTGTCGTGACCGGTTTCGATGGCACCCCACAGTCACTCTCACACGCGGCAGCACGGTAAGCCCTGAAAACTACGTCACTGTCAGTGCTACCAACTATACTACAGTGAGAAGCAGGTTTATCATCGCGGGTCCCGCCCCCAGGGATACAACGGTGGGAGAGGCAGCAGAGTTAAACGTCTACGATGGCAACAACCAGGACGGTTCGCTGAACTCGCGGCTCGCAGAACCGTTCATCGTTGAAGTGGTGGATGCCAATGACAATCCCGTTGAAGATGCCAGAGTCCGGTTCAGTACAACGATCGGCAGCGGGCGGTTCTCGCCACGCACGCCACGCACGGATGAGGACGGCTTCGCCGAAACGAGCTTCATACCGACTTCCTCTGGACGCATCAGAATCTCGGCATCCGTCAATGGTGTCACTGCGAGAGCAGTATTCATCGTTCAGGCTGGAGAGCCAGCAGATGCGCTGGAAAAAGTCTCAGGCGACAACCAGAGCGGGACCCCAGGCAACGCGCTTGCGAACCCGTTCGTCGTTGAAGTCCAAGACGAAGACGGTGAACCGCTTACAGGTCACAGTGTAACGTTCTCGGTAACGGCTGGCGGTGGTAGTCTCTCCGAGACGAGTGCCAGAACGAACGCCAACGGACGCGCACAGACGACGCTCACGCTCGGCAGTGCACTCGGTGTCAACAGCGTTCGGGCAAGTGTCACCGGTGTGGATCCCGTAACCTTCAGCACCAGCATAGACGCGAAAAATACTTGTCGCGGCGGCGAACCGTCCGGTGATGTACTGGATAGCAGGCGGTGGACTTTATAGTCTCTCGGGTGCGAAAGAAGCAAAGATCGCTGAGAGTGCTAACGGCGTGCCGTCGGTGGTGGGAAAATCTACTGGACATCCCAAGTCAATGCAAGTTCAGGCGCGATCAACAGTGCGAACCTCGACGGCACAAATGCGGCAGTGCTTACCTCAATCCTGGCTGTTCCGATGGGGATCTCCGTTGACACTGCGGGAAGTAAACTCTACTGGACGAACACCCGTGGCAGAATCCAGAGTGCGAACCTCAACGGGTCAGGTATCCAGAAACGTGCTGTTAGACCTCTCCGATCCAACGATATCGTTGTCTCCAACGGCTTTATCTACTGGACAGAGGGCGGCAATAGCGTCCGACGTGTGAACATCAGCGGTCAGAAGATCACTCGGGATGTCGCCGTCAACTTGGATAGCGTTGGCGGGCTCGCCGTCGGTAGCGGTAAAGTCTACTGGACGGAGATGACGAGTGCGTCGGCAGGTACCGTTAACGGTGCGGACCTCGATGGCACGAACTTCGAAACGCTTGCCACACTCCTGAGCGCGCCGATGGGGATCTCCGTTGACACTGCGGGAAGTAAACTCTACTGGACGAACGCCCGTGGCAGAGTCCAAAGTGCGAACCTCAACGGTAGCATGATTAAGAACGTCGTTGAAGGCTTAATCTCACCGAGTAAGATCGCGATCGGTGGCGCGAATACGGCTGAAGTGATGACGAGGCAACCAACGGCGAAGAAAGACAACGCCAAGTACGATGTCAACGGTGACGGTACCGTCGATAACACGGACGCAAGTTTAGTCTCAGCCGGATTCGATACCGGCAACGCGAAGTTAGATGTTAACGGGGACGGCATGGTCAACTTCCTTGACCTCCTGCTCGTCTTTGATAACCGGGATGACACTGCGGCCGCCGCGCCGACAATCGTTGGCATGAAGCTGAATGCCGTTCAGATAGATCGCATCGAAGAACAGATCGATCTGTTGATTGCGACGAACGACCGGTCACCCGCCGCGATGCGGACGCTGGTCTATATGCAGCAGCTTCTCGCGACGGCACGTCCGGAGAAAACGCAGTTGTTTGCGAACTATCCGAACCCGTTCAACCCCGAAACGTGGATTCCGTACGAGTTGGCGACGGATACGCATGTCAAGATCACGATATATAACACACAAGGTGTTGTGATCCGGACGTTGCAGTTTGGGCATCAATCTGCTGGCTACTACACGGATCGGGATCGTGCGGCGTATTGGGATGGTCGGAATGCGCTTGGCGAACAGGTTGCGAGCGGTTTGTATTTCTATCAGCTCGAAACCGATGAGATGTCGTCGATGCGGAAGATGGTTATTTTGAAATAGCGGATTGTCTGAATTTATAGGATTTTCAGGATTGAAGAACGGGCAGTGCGGTTTGAAACCGCACCTACCAGTCTTGGAGAAGAGGCGTGGTGTGAAAGCCGCGCCTTTTCCGTATTGTCTGAATTCAGCGGTCAGCCGTCAGAAAGAGTCGCGATCGGGAGATCGCTCCTACAGAAGAGCGGTCAGCGATCAGCAGTCAGCAACCCCCTACCCCCCTTATCAGGGGAATAAGAAGGACGCTTTAGCAGACTAAAATGGAATTCACGTTAACCACACGAAAAATTATGTTCGGTATGCTGCTGGTGCTTGTGCTTGCGTTCAGCACACAAGGGATTGCAGATGCGCAGGACGCAGGCAGTCTTACGGTTCGGGTGGATCCTTTCGATGGCGCGCCCGGTTCAACAGCCACCGTCACCTTTACTGCGATCGGTGCAGACAATCAGCCAGCATTTGTAACGGTGAACCTGAGTGCTACAGGGGGGACGCTCTCCCGTTCAAGTGAGTTGACCGGATTCACAGTCACCCTGACACGGGGGAACACGCCGGGGAATGAGAATTATGTCACCGCGAGTGTACCCGGCTATCCGTCAGCGCGCGCTCGGTTTTTAATCAACGGGATGCCCACGGTTGCGGCGGCAGCAGACTTCGCTATTTACAGCGGGAACAACCAGCGCGGTTCGTTGAACGTGCCGCTGGCAGAACCCGTTCAGCGTTGCAGTGGTGGATGCCCATGGCGATCCCATTGAAGATGTCCGAGTCCGGCTCCGAGCGAGGCAAGGCAGGGGCACGTTTTCGCCTCGCATCGCACGCACGGATGCGAGGGGTCGCGCTGAAGCGACCTTTACACCGACCTCTGCTGGAAGAATCAGCGTGGAGGCGACTGTCGGGGGTGTCGATAAGACCGTGGCGTTCACCGTCTCCGTTGAAGAGGCACCGGAAGCCGCGGATCCGGTAATCTCCAGTCACCCGCATAGAGCCGAAAAACTTGTCGCGGCGGCGAACCGTCCGCCGATGTTATGGGTGGACAGTGGCGCGATTTACGCACTTGTCGGTGCAGATGTTCAAAGATTCGCACCGAGTGTTGATAACGCCATGAACATCGCCGTAGATGCGAGCAGTGGGAAAGTCTACTGGACGGAAAAGACGGGTGGGAGTCGTGGCACGATCAACAGTGCGAACCTTGACGGCACGAGCGTTACGGAACTTACTCGATCTTGAGTGTGCCGATGGGGATCGCCGTTGACGCGACAGGAAGCAAACCCTACTGGACGAACGCCCGGGGTAGAATCCAGCGTGCGAACCTCGACGGTTCGGGTATCCAAAACGTGGTGCAGGATCTGTCCGGTCTCAACAGATATCGTTGTCTCCAACGGCTTTATCTACTGGACGGAGGGTGGCAATAGCGTCCGGCGTGTGAACATCAGCGGTCAGAAGATCGTTCAGGATATCGCGGCGAACTTGGGAAGTGTCGGGGGTCTCGCCGTCGGTGGCGGTAAAGTTACTGGACGGAAGACGGGTACGAGGGGTGGCACGATCAACAGTGCGAACGCTGACGGCACAGGTGCGACCGAACTCGCTTCGATCTTGGCGGCCCGATGGGGATCGCCGTTGACACTGTGGGGAGCAAACTCTACTGGACGAACGCCCGGGGTAGAGTCCAGCGTGCGAACCTCACGGGTCAGGTATCCAGAACGTCGTTGAGGGGTTAGGGGGTCCGGGTGAGATTGTCATTAGTAACAGCCTCTCGGAAACCCTTGCGGGAACCCCACTCACGCCACCGTCTCTTACGCTCCGTACGATGTCAACAAAGATGGCGCGGTGGATAACACGGACGCGGGTTTAGTCATAGACGCACTCGGGACGCGCAACGCCAGATACGATGTTAACGGTGACGGCACGGTCAACTTCCTTGACGTGGTGCTCGTTTTCGACAACAGGGATGACAATGTGGCGGGTGCGCCGACAATTGTTGGCATGAAGCTGAGTGCGGCGCAGATAGATTTATTCGAAGAACAGATCGATCTGTTGATTGCGACGAACGACCGGTCACCGGCCGCGATGCGGACGCTGGTATACCTGCAGCAACTTCTCGTGACGGAGACCCGTCCGGAGAAAACGCAGTTGTTTGCGAACTATCCGAACCCGTTCAACCCAGAAACGTGGATTCCCTACGAGTTGGCGACGGATACGCATGTGCGAATCACGATATACAACACACAAGGTGTTGTGATCCGGACGTTGCAGTTTGGGCATCAATCTGCTGGCTACTACACGGGTCGGGATCGTGCGGCGTATTGGGATGGTCGGAATGCGCTTGGCGAACAGGTTGCGAGTGGTTTGTATTTCTATCAGCTCGAAACCGATGAGATGTCGTCGATGCGGAAGATGGTATTTGAAGTATCGGTTAGATGTTAGCAGTCAGTGGCGAAGGTCTGATTACAAAGACTCCAGCAAAGTTCGTCTGAAAACATGAACGAAGGCGCGGATGTGTTAAAAGCGCGCCTTTGTTCGTTGTGTCTGAACTGGGATCTGTTGATTGGGACTGGGAGTTGTCTGATCGCACGCGTCGCAGTTTGTCGAGTACGCCGCAAATCGCGGAGTGTCGCGGATTACACAGATTGCGCCGACGGATTTTAAGGATTGGATGTGTTACCGCGGTTTGGTCAGTGAGAACAGTATGGGTATTACGGGTATTCTGAGGACGCAAACTGGAAAGTTTGCTGGTGGTACAAAAGCGTCGCGAGCTCGCAGGTTCGCTCCTACGATAGTCGAAAGAGTCGGAATGGGACAGATGAAAGTTTGGCACCTGAACAGTATTTGTATATGCGTGGCGTTATACGGACGATCGATCGGTCTGTAAGCTCGGTGTGAGTACGCTCCGCACTTTCTACGCACGCATCAAGGCGGCAAAGACTGTCACTTATCAGGATATTGAACTGCTCGGGGATAGAGGTCTTCGGGACTGAAACTGAGGCGCGCACGGCGTATCAGAACGAAGCTCTGAAAACGTTTGCGGCGCGTCGCCGGATCGCCGTCGCCGGGGTGCATTTCGACTGCTGTTGTCCGGCAGTGGCTGGCAACCGAGTGCGTGTCCAACCCTCCCACCCTCGATGCTTTCAAAGATGCCTTTCAGAATGATCCCGTGCGCCGTGAAAAGGAGCGCGAGTATCAACAACGCCGGTCTTCGCAAAAACGGACGACGCGAAAACGCACCGCGGCGAAACCCGTAAGAAACGCACGGAGAAGGATCGCGCTTATGAGCGGGAATATGCTCGAAAGCGGCGGGAAAATGACCCTGCATATAAGGAGAAACAGAAAGAGCGTCAGAAGGCGTGGAGAACGAAGAACCCGATTATGATAGAATCGGTATGCGACTGACCCGGATACGCGAAAGTCGGAGGCGGCGCGTCGGGAACGGTATGCGAATGATCCTGAGTATCGGGCGCTCGAGAAACAACGTCGCGGGAATTTGCACAGGATAATCCGGACTATAAGGAGAAGCGGAGGTTGTATATGCGGGAGTATCGTAGGCGGAAGAAGGCGGAGGGGGAAGAGGAATAGCAGTCAGCAGTCGGTGGTCGGTGATTGTCTGAATCGCGGATTACACGGATTGCGCGGATTACGCGGATTATAGGATTCGTGAAGGATGCCCGGTGCGGTTAGGAAACCGCACCTACCGGGCTTGGGGAAAATTTGTTTCAGAAGTTTTGTAATTTTTTAGATTTTTTTGTAAATATTACAGGAATATACAAAGTTATTGAAGGTTTTACGATGCTGGGGATTTATGTCATTTTGTCCAGCACGGCGGTTAGGTTGTCGATGGTTTTGGCGAGATTGGCGTTGGTGTCGATAAGCGTTTTGTGGTTTCTGAGTGCGGTTTTGAGCTGGTCGTTGAGGTTTTGCTCGCGGGTCTGGGTCTCTTCCAATGCCTTGCGGAGCCTCTGGTTCTCTTGCCGGAGTGCGATTCTCACGAAGTCGACGGATTTGTCTCCGGAGTATTCGAGGTAGCCGTCGGGGATGTAGATGTTGCCGTAGCGGCGCGAGAGTTCGCTGTGGGCGATGACCTGATGCTTCCGCTTTCTGTCTGGGTTCTCTATGGCGGTGAGGTTCTTGGATTGGATCTCTTTGTAGAGGGTTTCTTGCGAGATGCCGAGTAGGTCGGCGGCTTGTGCGACGGAGAGATAGATTTCTGGGTTCATGGTTTTTAGTCCTATAGTGTGTTAGTTGTCGTAAGTCGATCGGATCCCTGGATCAGAAAGAGTCGGGAATCGGAGTTCCCTCCTACAGAAGATGGGTAATTGCAATTTTATTTGACTTTTGTGCGAAAAAATTGGATAATTAAAGTAGCCTCATGGAGTGAGGTTAAACCTACCCCGTCCTAAGGACGACGCTAATCTCCTTCATTTAATCAAACTAAATGGATGGAAGGGGAGGATTAGGGACCTTCCCTTCTGTCTTCTAACCTTTGAGTAGTTGTCAGTGGTCAGACGGTCTTTCTAACGTCGGTAACTTTCATTATGTACACGTTTTGTCATCAGAAGTCCCGCCTGATAACTGATACTTTAACTACAAATACTTTTCCTTTTACATTTTACACTTTTTTTGTGAATTTCGCACTTTTTTTGATGAGTTTTGCGTTTTTTCGCAAGAAAACGCAATTTTTGTAATTTTAAGTTGACAAGGAGCGTTTAATAGGGTAGAATTAACTGCGTAAAGGGTTGAAACGTTAGATTCTTACACATTTACGTGAGGAATTCAAGATGCGCCGCTCGAACACGAAAACTATTTTGACTGCATGTGAGATGTCCTTCGCTGGGAACACCGACACGGAGATAGCAGTCCGATTTAGGGGCGTCTGTCTCAGCGGTATCTCGGTGGCGGAAAAATGAGGTTGGCAAGAGTTTGAACAGGAACTCATCTCAGCGCACAAAGCGTCATTATTAGAAGCGCATCGATTGGCAACCCTTGAAGAAAGCACACCGTAGTGTGCAAAAGGTTAGGTTCAAATGAGGAATGGGTTTGTAATCCCTGGATCCGTTCTTATTTTGTACATATAGCGGAGGTAAGATGAAAGAGGTTATTTTTCATTTTTTCCCCTCCGTGAGGTTTTTAGGTTTAAGTTTGAAAATTTTATTCCATAAGAACAAGGAGATAAAACGAATGTTGTCGAAGAAATGGCATTTCGTTGATGAGTCTTTAATCACATTACTTGCTTTTGCTTTCGTGGTATCTTCCGCGATGGCTGGTGATTTCGTTTTGTGAGAATTATAGTCCGACACCAGGTGACTTATAGACACCAACACTGATGGTAGATCAGCCAAGTGGCGGCGCTTGATGGGTCGTCTGACGATTGATATCCGGTCAGGGCGCTGCCTGTCCGCTCGGTGGATTAACGACGGTGTCGCTCTGGGCAGTGGCTTTCATATTACTCATCTTTCTTTTCTCCCCTTACCGTAGAAGCTTACGATGAAAATGGTTTCTCAATTACCAGAGCGCGGGTCTTTCCCGCTGGCTTTACGAGTAACGCGAGCTTCTAGAAACGGGAGGCCACTACTATTTTGCTGGAAGCACAGCGAACTGCGCAGTTAATGGTTGTGCTTACACAACACCCGGCTGGTACTACTGAGAATCAGCAGTGTCCTTTTGACGATAGCTGCCTTGGGAGACGGCCTGATAATCGTGTCTGTGACGGTGACGATATGATCAAAGAGGGCGGTAAACACAACCTTACGTTAAAGCGGTGGGTCCAAGTGGTGCCCCGCAGGTGGTTTCTATCCAGCGGTTGCGTCCGGGTAGCCAAACGGTTGTCAGTGCGGTTCCAAAGGCGATAATTTCGAAAGCGGAACCCTTTAACGTTCGGATCGTGCTTACCGAGGCGTTGACCGGTGATTTAGCCATACCTGCGGATCGTCTTAATTACGAATGGGGACCCCCATTAGCATAGTCATAGGTACGCCGTTCCAAGGCTCAGCAATAGATGCAATGAGGATGACTTACAGAAACCGCATCCGAGTGAGGGGCAGTACTTGCAATACCTTAACCCCGGGTGTGCCCCGTGGGTGTGGCTGATAGCTGGCACCATCCCTGGGCCGACAATGGCCACTGATGATATGTATCATGAGTATCGTGTGACGATTACAACACATACACTAAACCTACATACAAGTCCGCTGAGTTTGATTTTTGAAAATCAGTTGTCGAAGTGCGTTCCGTATGTGCTTGTGAGGCCACTGCTTCTTTATATCCCCATTGATGTATGTGCCAGCGAATGGACTTGAGGAACTGAGGCTAGAGGGAGAGGCACGGCACGTGTGAATCTCCGGGCCGGGATATAAGGTCACTGCACTGATACCAAAGACTGTATTTTCCAGCGAATGCTCCTTGATTAATCGCTAAGGACAAGGCGGGTCCGCGATTGACACTTCCGTGTCAAACGCTGACCGAACGAATGACACACCGATGGCGCCCTTCCGTGACACCGCTCAATTTTACATCGTTTACGAACTGACGCACATGCCCGAATTGTCCTACCGCATTCCTCAATGGTGTCGTGGTTGTACTTTGAGGGAGGTCAACACGCGCCGGACTGGTTCAAATCAGTGAGGTGATGTGGGGTGAAGATGCGAGTTTGATCCATCTTCAAACAGCCAATATATTGAGTTGTTATAACCCGGTGCCGGCCGTATACGACCATGCGACGATAAGGATGAGACCCCGGACCTCAGATGAAGCGCTGCACTGTTGATTTGCTCTATGCGCCACGAGTCAAGTTTTTTCGTTGTTTTTCTGTCCGGCAGTGACTGCTGCTATGCGGCAAAACCGCTCCTATTGCATTACCGGCAGGGATTACGGACTGCGTGATTGCACGCTGGATGCTACTGTCTGCGTAATACGGGCGCCTGCAAGCAGGTCAAGCGGTCATGTTCGTTCGGGTAGTCCTGAGAGTGGACGCACAGCGGGACGTGCGTGCTGTGGCTAATGAGCTCATTCCGACTGTTGCAACGGGCTGTCGCTCTCGTCTAAGTATCGTGATGATGTTGCTTCGATAGCTGTCGGGCAGTTTACCAGACAGATTGCTGATAGCAGACGGTCCAATGGCGCGGAGCTGGGATTATGACATCTGCGGGTCCCAAAAGTGCCAACTTTGATCCGACTGCGATGGTAGTCCGACACGGTACGCCGGGTGCGGCGACGGATGCTACCACAACGCCTGCAGACACCGCGGCTGAGATAAGCGAAATGCGAGGATGGCTGCCTGCTTATAAGCTCGCGGCTGCATGCGAAGAAAACCGAAAGCACGGCACGATGCCAGAGGACGGTCAAATCTACATCAGCGAAATTATGTTCGCGGGTGGTGGCATATTGCCACAGTGGATTGAGATCTCCAACGGTTCCCGGACAGAAGAGATCAACCTGAGCGGTTGGACGCTTACGGTGGATAACGCCGCTGGCCGATGCGATGTGAGTATCGGTGCTCGGCGAAGTTCACGATATCTGACGGCACGACGATCGATAGAGTGGTCAGCAGAAGACGTCCCGTCAACGATCCTCGTTGTCACCGAAGCGGGACGTAACAACGTTGACGATTGCGGTCAGGTTCTCGACCTCATGAAGAGTAACGAAGTCGACCTGATTCTCGCTGGTGTCGTGACGCGAAATACACGTTGCTCAGCGGTATGGCGTTCATGGTAACGCTCGCACCGCCGGAACCGGAAGCGACGAAGCCGCCAGCATGACGAAACGGCATGCGAAGGCAACACGGCAAGCCGATGAGAAGAAAGCTGCAGCCAAGCGCAAAGCGGCGACCGATAGGGTCGGTAACCTCGGTGCTGACGTGCTGCCGCATGGGCATTGCCGATGAGACGAGGATGGCGGTCGTAGCTCGATTATCCGTAGACACGTCCAAGTCACTCGGGGTCCTGCGGACCCGAAGATGGCACATGATGGATTCTTGGGTGCTTCGCCTCCGATACGAGTTTCGCACTGACGCATATTCGTGCGAGCAAGCTACTACGGTGCTGCGAGCGATATCGGCACACCTGGATTCCGTGCTGGCGGTGCGTTGCCTGTTGAACTTTCACACTTCAGTCCTGCCCGTGATAAGGTCACTGGCGCAGTGGTGATTACGTGGTCTACGCAATCGGAGTTGAACAACGCTGGATTCTTTATCAAGCGGAGTCAGCAAGCCGATGGCGAGTTCAAAGTCATCAACGCGACAATGATTGCCGGTGCAGGCACGACCAGTGAGAAGCAGTTCTATACGTATAACGATACAACTGCTCAACCCAATGTCGTATACTACTACCAAATTGAAGATGTATCTCTTGATGGGAATCATCAGACTCTTACCCGCGGCATCCGCCTTAAAGGGCATGTGAGTGTTGCTGGTAAACTGACGACACTCTGGGGAGACTTGAAGACATCACAATAAGTAGTAGGAACAAAAAGGTTATTTCAGGGATAAAATTGATTTGAACTAACCTTAACCACAAGAAAGGGGTAGTGTCCTTCGGGACCTGCCCTGTTTTGTTTAATGCGGTCGGCGGTCACCGTCAGCCGTCAGCAGTCAGTAGAAGAAGGGATTTCTAAGAATCGATGGATGGGAAGTGTCAGAATCAGGATTTGCGGATTTTAGGGATTCTCAGGATAGGAAGAACGCAAACTGGAAAGTTACGCTACAGAGAGCCGGTTTTGTCAGCAGAAAGGATGATTAAACGAATGTTGCTCAAGAAAGGCTGGTCATTTTCGTTAATGCGTCTAATAACACTACTTACACTTGCTATGGCGGTGATTTCCGCTATGGCGGGGATTTCCGCTTATGGCTCGGTGATTTGAGGTGATATGATGAGGGCACAGCGTAAAGCTTATGCGCGACTGGTGAAGCCACGGTCGCGTTAAGCGTGAGAGGTTAGGCCGATAAGACGTCCGTTCCGAATCCACTCGTTACCGACCTCTCTGTTTTCGATAAAGACGGTTTCCCCATTGCAATTGACATCAACAATCCCCAAATTACAGTGACGGACGATACTGACTATGCTATGAGAACAGGAAGCGTCCGTCAGTTGGATGTCAATATTTCAGTGAAGATAAATGATAGGGACGGTTGCCAAAGTCGTTATA
>CASHTH010000590.1:0-13881 GCA_030341885.1 Geodia barretti
TGAGAGGCAAGGGCTTGACTTGAGACTTTAAATGTAATTATGCACTGTGCTCCTGGGTGCATGGACGCATGAGAATGCAAAATATGCTTTGACGGAATGCTGTAGTGCACGTTGTTCAATCTTAATGCCTTTACCTTCTGATCTACTGTTTCTTCCCCTATAGATGGCTATGGTACTTCCCACCCCACCCCCCAGTTCGGGCAGGTTTCGGAAGAATACACATGAACAATGTGAACTGCTCTGGCACAGAATACAGAGTAACAGACTGTCGCAGTGACGACTACGTGCGGAATCACTACGATGACTGGAGTATTACCTGCAAAAATGGTGCATAATAGCCTGTAGTGGCATAATGGCAGTAGCTATAAAAAAAAATTTATTACAGTCATGTGTGTGAATGTATCCCTCTGTTCTTCCATACTCAGATGAGCCTGAGGATGGGGAAGTGAAGCTGTTTTACGACAAGCTCAACGCAGATTTCCACAGAGGTGTACTGCAAGTGTGGATAAACGGTCGCTGGGGAACTGTGTCTAACAACTCGTGGACAACGGAAAATTCAAAGGCTGTATGCAACCAACTTGGAAGGAAGGGTGAGTCAACTGAAAACTATAACAAAGAGGGATTAAGAATTGAAACACAGGCGTTTCAACCAACTCACACAACAATCGTCACTATGAGCACTCTCAGTTCCGTAATGTCCATGGAAACATCTCAACTGTCATGAGCAATGTCCACTGTGCTGGGTCTGAGGCGAGACTGATGGACTGTCACCACGTCCCTGGAGGAAATGGACCTCCTGCGGCCCTAGAATGCTCTTCAAGCCGTAAGCCATTAATTTTTACACAATGTCATAAAGACAGGTGCCCCTATCATCATGTACATCTACGGATAGCTCCGTGTGCATGCTCTATGGCCATAGTCTGTGTTATATTGAGTTTCATAAGCTCGAATAGGGACCATATTATTACAATTGTGTGGCCTTCTGCACACTTTAAAAAAAACTGCATCTTAGATGTCCACAGTTAACTATTTCTCACTGTAATGTCCACTTCCATATCCAGCCATGTGCAGGCATGGTGAAACAAGACTCACTGGTGGTAGGACGGAGTACGAAGGGAGAGTGGAAATGTGCAACTCTCGCTCCCAATGGGGCACTGTGTGCAACCAACAGTGGACCGATGCACACTCTAAAGTCGTGTGCAGTTCTCTTGGCCATAGCGACGAGGAAGGTATGAGCTTCAGTTCTGTACATGGGCACTGTTTCTCATTGCAGCAGCCAAATGCAGTGTATGTGGGGTATATATTCCTTTATTATAGGGTCCTACCAGACATCGCACACATATGATAATACTGATGTGCAACCACGTACGACTCCAACCGCTGTGGATTACATCAAGTGTCTCGGTTCCGAGCACTCGCTGGGTGATTGCGTCCACTTCAGTCACAGCTTTTCCAACTGCAGTCATGAGCACAGTGTTGGAGTCAGATGTCAACCCAGTGGGTGAAGTAATCACCAGCTACAACTTATTTTACCTACTCATTGAAATGCATGTTTAGTACCTTGCTGTGTTTTCGATGCAGAATAATGACCCTTTCCCTCACATGATAGTTTAGAGGTTTAATTCAATTACCTATATTATAGTCAGTTTTCCAGAAAAGCTACATTACTTTGATAACTGTTTTATGTACAGCAAACTGTGATGATGGTGATATAAAACTTCACATGGGTTCTCACGAGAGAGAAGGCTATGTTTTGGCGTGTATGAACAAGAGATGGGGTCCCGTGTGTAGCAGCAACAACCAAGAGGCGCATATGAACACTATATGTACTCAGTTAGGACATTCCAAGGGTGAGTACATAATATAATGACAGACTACTTGTCAAAATTGTGACTTCAGGACTCAGGATATATGCGCAGCGCGCTGTCTGTTACCAACATCATGCATGCTCACTTCACGAGCCATGAATCGGCTCCACAGGTATTCAGCGTCGGGTATAGGTCGAAACTTATGTAGAATTTTCTCTTGATACTACTGCGTTCGAAAGTTATGGCGTGAAAACCAAGTCAACAAGCTAATATGCAAATTAGTCCAGGGCCAGATGCGCTTGCTCTGCATACCTTGCAGGAACCAGAAGTTACCATGCGGGGGCCTGTATCGACTCTCGCATGTTATTTAGCAGTGTACCTAGACTGTTACTGACTCTCAGCAACCCATCGGTAAAAATATAGCCCAGCCCATCAATTAGCAGTAAGCACATGAGTCTACTTACCGCGTGCGCGTTTCTATAGCCGGAAATCTGTTCACGCATGCGCGACATATTTCCTTTTCACATAGGCTAAAATTTTGCAGAGAACGTTTAACAATCCTATAGTTGTGCTAAAACATGGCAAATGCACAGCGAAAGATGTGCCTCACTTGGTAGCATGCTTACCTTGTCTGCAGCCTTTCACAGAACACTGTGTACATATATAGGCGGTCTTCCTCAACTTTGCTTACATGGAACCCTTCTCTAGCGAGTGCGCACGTCTCTGCCGAGGGTTTGTAATTTAGTGCTTTTCATTTTATGTATGCAAGAACTGTGGTTTGGGGAATGAAAACAAGTGCTTTATCAACTTCCGGGGTGTCCTTAGATCAGGGTGCATGTAGAGGCTGAAAGTTTGGTGTACTACTGACATTTGCCCTCCTTGGACAGGTTCCTACCGCTATGACTATGGACAAAATGTGAAGATGCCAGCACACAACCTTACACTACAATGCTCTGGTCACGAGTCTCGCATATCTGACTGTAGAAATGACCACAAATATCAACCAACATGCCAGCAGAATCTCAATGTTGCATGCATGCCAGGTACATCTGAGCTAGCTATACCTTTAACTGCATTCACAAACAGTTTGCAAACTGAACAATGGGTCAATAAACAAACAGTTTGCAAACTGAACAATGGGTCAATACGAAGTCATAAAAATGGACCAATGCGAAATCATAATGGACATCACATTAGCTTGGAAAATGTGCAGCTTTTTCAACGGAATCTTTTCCCTTATTGGTGAGTAAACAATTTGTTGTATATACCCGCAGCGAATTGTACTGATGGGCAAGTGAGACTGGTGGATGGAGCCACGGATGTGGAGGGGAGGGTTGAGATTTGCTTCAGTAGGAGATGGGGGACCATCAGTGGTGATGGATGGACTCAGACAGAGTCCACTGTCGTCTGTAATGACCTCGGATATGAGGCCACTGGTAAGACTAGGAAGAATTCTACTCATTACGGTATTAGCAGAGTTTCATGTTTATGTCCTCCAGGCAGAGATATTGATGTGAGATCAGCAACAAACTCAATGCCAGTGTATCTACAAGGTGTCAGATGTGGTGGTCGTGAACTGAGTATCTTGGAGTGTGGCTTCAGAAAACATCTCGCCAAGAACATACATGGCAGAGATGTTGCAGTTCAATGCAAGAAGTGTAAGGGTGTGGATAAATCTATAGCTATACTATTATGCAACAAGAAGCATGTCTGTAAAAGCACGATGTTTGTTGTTTTGCTGATGCAGCTGAATGTGATGATGGTGACCTGAGACTGGTGGGAGGAGACTCGGAGAATGATGGACTATTGCAGGTGTGCTTCAGTGGGAGATGGGGAACCGTCAATGGAGATGGTTGGACAGCCATGGACTCTCAAGTTACCTGCAAACAGCTGGGCTTCAACATTGCTGGTATGGATCTTTTCATGCTGCTCCATGTACCTTTGTCTATATAAAAGTGTGAGTTTCATGTCTGTGTGACCTCTACTTGGTATCTTATGATTTTGCAAAGCCAACCGGTGTACAATCACAAGGCTGTGGAACCGGCCTGCAACTGTTTGGATGAAGCGTCAAATCCAAAATATTGAATTTCATGACTCTTTGTTAATCACACCCATTCATTTGTATTTGCATGCAACTTGGTCTAATAAAAGTATCATGGCCAAGAGAGCTAATCTATTCCAGGCAAGCATTCAACTGCAGCAGCCATAAACTCCCTCTCCACTCCAATATACATGGACAACGTTGGCTGCTATGGAACTGAAACCAGACTCACCGACTGTGCCTATCACAGAGACACCAGTGAAGATCGTCACTCCGGAGATGTCTGGATTGACTGCCGTGGCAGCAGTGGTGAACACCATGAAAGCAGTACTGAGTCCAAAAGCACCCATGCAATCACTACTGCTATTGCTGTGGTGGCCTTGATAGGCTTCGTTCTTCTTTTGATCGCTGTTACTGTCTACATTCTCTGCACCAAAAATCGCTTCATTCAAAAGAAGATAAGGTAACTTAAAAACCCATGGGCCCCATTAGACATAATAACGCCTAGTGCTAAAGCCCCCATATAAATTCTTATATTGACCTATGGAGGCTCTGGGTGCATGTGTCAGTAGCTTGCTAAGTGTTAGGCAATAAACATTGCCACGTCGTATCTAACATTCTGTTTCAGAGCTTGCAATCATAAAACACCTCAAGACAAGGAAGAGATAGTAGGAGATGAGCCACAGGAATATGAGGATCCAAAGAGCATCAAGTTGGCCTCAGGGGGAGGAGATTCCCGCTATTCCCCCAATCCTTCCACAATTTACGAGTCCATGACCACACTGGATAGCAGTGTAAAGAATGACGGAAGCAGTTGTGGTCCGCAAGAGAGCTAAGACTCTCCCTCTAGCAGTGCCGTCTACTGGCATGAGTACTGTGAACTTTACTAATGAAAATTTGATGTGTATGAAAAAACTCATGGTAGAAATAGGTAACTGAATTTAATTGTTTCTTCTGCCATAAAATGAAATAATCATCAGTTATGTTAAGCTAACTGTGGAAACTGATCGTCCAAGCTACCTAATCTTTGAATATGCTTCAGTGTAATATTAACCACTCTATATACGCAGGTGTGGTGTAACCACCATAGTATTATGCAAGGGGTTTAGCCAGTATATAGAGCAAACGTGATAGCAACTCTCACTACCACACAGTTAGTGTAAGGTATACCCTTAGACAGAGCAAAGATCACATCTTTGCTTAGTCATTCCCAAACCTTATGTTAAACATAGTCTATGAATAATATGACGGCCATGCAATAATCCTCCAAATGTGGGTGTAGATAGCACTTGACTCTCTTCCCACAGTGCATTATGACATCATCTAGATGAATCCCATAAGAAAGGTGAAGCGAATTAAGTACCAGATGGTATTATTCATGCCACCATATCCACATTCATGTAACGTATAGGCGGCGAGGCGGCACAGGAACTACACCGGACGAGGGAGTAGCCCGAGGCCGGTATAGTTAACAGGGATTTCCTGTAACGCGCCGAGACGCCTGACGTTATGATTTGTAGCCAATCACAATGGTGCACTATGACTGTTGTGTAAACTTCGGAAGCCAGACAATTTGCACTACGCCTAGCGGTAGATGTCCTGATAAGGACTTCCTGTCCAATACTGGTTTTAGTCAGCCCTCAGAACACAGCCTATATTCTAGCACAGGGTTGTTTGAAGTTGGACTACAAGGGCTATTACACATCGCACACTACACCTACAAAACCTTTGTGTGAGAAGAGTGCTACACCAATGCAAAGACTGCTTAATTTTAAGTTCTTTTTCTAAGCAATGGGGCGGAATCAGTAGCAAGTTTCCCCTTATACACCACCTCAGAGAGAAAAGCTATGCCTCAGTGGGTGGCGCCAATTAGAGAACAACACCTTATAATGACATGCCAGACATTGCAGTGTTGTAGTAAGCTTATAGATCTAGCCAACTGTGTGTGGTACTGCAACAACTCATGATACGTTATTTCCCAAACCACTGAGAGTGTAGGGCAGAGGCTGGATAAAAGGAATTTCACGTCACGAGGATGATTTTCGTAATTTTATCACCATGCACAAAATTATTAAAATGACCAAACCGCTAATTTGCTGGGTATTTTATGTCGAATTGCTGGTAAAAGTTGCTACAATACTCTTAAAGTTACAAGGGCAATGAAATGAACATGTAATTATGGAAAGACAGGACATAAGTTCATAGATGGTTACCTACCCCAAATATCCTGGCATATCAAAAGTGAGTTTATTTTATAGTTGTTGATTTGCACATACCTAGAGACAGCAACAAAAGGTGCACATTCCTGAACTGATAATGTGAAATTTGACCAAGTGCCAAGGGAGAGTTAAGAGTTTCTGATAAAATTACCCACCATTACTTGTAAGTGGTCAGTTAACACTTGAATGTGGTGGTAAGAGCTTTGATCATGTTGGTAGCTTTTACAAAGTCCAGATTGGGTGAGATAATAATGTCATAAAGGTTGTACCTGACTGGGTAGTGTGTGTACTACACCTGACTGGAGGCAGCAGGTTGTATAATAATTAGGAATGTGCACGCTCATATTTTGCCTCGCGCCTGCCAGCAAATGCGTAAACACTCCGACTGAGGCCGCTTGTGCGCGTGCTCTACTGACTGCGCGCGAAGCCAGACTTCCTACGAATCTGCGCGCACGGCGGAAGCTACTTCCTACGAATGACGGAAGTTGACAATCCTAAGCGTGACTAATTGACATTCTTAAGCGTGACGACACGTACGTACGCACACATATCGCGAGATTACAACCCGGAGTAGTTGCCTCACGCTAACGCGCTCGGCAATTATAGTATAAGTAACTGAGATTGCCAGGCATCCCCATCAGAGGGGTATGGTCAATTTCAGCTGATGCGTGCCCACACTTGAGCGCAGTGACTGGGCTTTCGTGTGAGTACATAAACCAATACAAAATATCCATACACCATGCACTATACTAACAACTTGCTATAATACTAAAGTTTCATCATGCATCCTCCTAAAAATTTGGGCACGATTGCTTCTAAGTGAAGTTTGAGCATATAAGGCTCTTCCTATTTAAGCAAAGAGTTTGGCTACGATGGCAAACAGGAGTGCCACCAGTGGTGTGGCCACCATACCCGGGGCCGAGTCAGTAGTGAGCTGGCTCCTACACTGGTCGGGGAGAGAGACACTGCAGGCCCTAAACAGCTCTGGATCTGTCAGGTCAACTTGAAAATCATCAGGCAGTGTAATGCCAAGACTTTCGGCAATTTCCCTGCCTTCCCTAAAGAGGTATAAAACACTATGACCAGGGTACATAGAAGTGAAGTAACACATTGAACCATTGGTATTCTATATAACATGATAGTAGCTATAGGTCAAATCTGACAGATCGAAGTATGCTATCCATTGTCAAGCAAGAGCGAAAAGGGGGATTATTGAACTTAAAAAATCTTTTTAGCAAGCACAACCACATCACGTCCAATGCCGCTCCTATATAGTCTGGGCAGCTATGTATTGTGTGGTAAAGCGATCAGCGACTACTTGTATAGCAGTTCTCTCAATTAGTGCTCAGCACACATGCACAGTAAAGGGTCTCTAGACAAAGTAAATACCCAGCTAAAGGGAATGTCACTCACACGATGATAACATATCTCTCTAACTGATTAGTTAACCTTCAGCAAACATGCATGTGTTAGCTCACAGTGTTGTCTGTGTGTTTGTTACCACCGCTATTCTCGAACTACAGCCTATAGCTAGCTACTAGGCACGCCAAAGATAGATACAAATGGCCTCGTGCACTATGGATATGCTAACGCGAGAGTGCATGCGAGGCTCGCCGAAAGCATTCGCACGAGCTACTACGTCACTCACTGGGTTATTTCACTGATGAACTCTTCCGAGCCGAACAAATTCTCGTAGCAGCAACCATACTGTTCAATAGCCGCCTTCAGCGCATCGTCACACGGTGCTGGCGAGGGAAACCCTGGCAATTGTAAAGGATCCGGGCACGTCGTCATTGCTGACCCAAACCATCTGTTGCAAGACAAACTAACGCCCTCGATTTTGCTGTAGTCACTTTCCAACGCACAACTGGTGGCTGCGGTTCTGCCGTCCTCGTAGGCGCAAAGCTGGCTCTGTAGGAAATCAGCATTTTCACGCACGGTCATGTTGTTGCGGCACTCTTCCGTACTCCGCAAGAAATCCACCATTATCCCTGCGCAATTGTCTTGGCATACCTGTGATGAAGTGAATCACGTCTTGAATCACTGTGTACGTAAAAAAAGTTTCACTTACGACTGCAATTTCAGCAAAATTTGGGATCGAATCGTCTCTTTTTAGCCCGAGGACTGGATTGTAGCAGTTGGGATCCGTCCTAGCGCCGTTCTCCAAGAAACCATCCTGGCCGGCGTCGGTGTTACAGTCAAAGTCTTGGGCAACTGCCCATTGGCCCGCACACGCTAGCACGACGATAAAGACAACTCGTTGCATACTTTTTGGTCGTATAAAATTTGGCAAGTTGGGAATAATGAGGCGGTTTAGGCGTGTTGTCGCTTCATAATGCGGCGGCACACACAGCGCCTACGCGCAGTCACGTGCACGCATGCGAGCTGGCGCCGCTTTTTTATGTTGACGACATGCCGGGACAATTGACAGGGGCTGCACCGCGCCAAGAGCCAAAGCCGGTAGGAGACGGAGTTAGTATACGTGTGCATACGAATAGCTAACCAGATGACCGCTGGTCGAGCACCCGCATCCACTAACAGACACTCTCGGTGATAATGTGACAACAAAAAGGCGAGGTGGGAAGGCAAAGCAAGCAAGTCAACTACACCCAAAACAACTCTTTTTTCCCAAGGATAAAAGAGCTGTGTGTGTAGCTACACAACAATGCACCTCCGATGGAGTGACTTGGAGCATTGTAAAATTCAAGTTTGTAATTTATTACTACCCGTCCGAGACAGAACTTGGTTTTTAGCTATAGTGGTGACTGATTACAGTGGAACCTCCAAACAAGGGGCACTATGGGAACAAAAATGTTGTCCTTTGTAGAGAGGTTGTCCCTACCTCTGACGTAAAATAGGTTTCATTTTACTCCAGCAAGAGATATTAATGTGAGATTAGCAACAAACTCAATGCCAGTGTATCTACAAGGTGTCAGGTGTGGTGGTCGTGAACTGAGTATCTTGGAGTGTGGCTTCAGAAAACATTTCACCAAGAACATATAATTTCATGGCAGAGATGTTTCAGTTCAAGCAAAAAGTGTAAGAGTCAATCTATATACACAACAACAAGCATGTCTGTGAAAGCGCGATGTTTGTTGTTTTGCTGATGCAGCTGAATGTGATGATGGTGACCTGAGACGAGACTCAGAGAATGATGGGTATTGCAGGTGTGCTTCAGTGGGAGATGGGGAACTGTCAATGGAGATGGTTGGACGGCCATGGACTCTCAAGTTACCTCCAAACAGCTGGGTTTCAACATTGCTGGTATGGCTCTTTGCATGCTGATCCATGTACACATTTAAATGAATTTCAAAAAGTGTCAGTTTCATGTCTGCGTGAAAAAGAAATTTTATGGTAATTTTGCAAAGCCAAACCTGTGTTGGTGTACAATCACAGGGCTACAACTTGCCTGCAACTGCATGGGTATGAAGCGTCAAATCAAACATATTGCTTTATTTCATCTTTTGTTGCACAGTCTATCGTGCCCATACATTTGCATGCAACTTTGTCTCATATCATGGCCTTAAATTAAGAGAGCTAATGTATTCCAGGCAAGCATTCAACTGCAGCAGCCATAAACTCTCTCTCCACTCCAATATATATGGACAACGTTGGCTGCTATGGAACCAGACTCACCAATGGTGGCAGTGCAAGACCGGGAGCAGTAGCAGATGTGACTGTGACACCGGGAGCAGTAGCAGATGTGACTGTGACACCGGGAGGAGCAGCAGATGTGACTGTGTCACCGGGAGGAGCAGCAGATGTGACTGTGTTACCGGAAGGAGCAGCAGATGTGACTGTGTCACCAGTAGCAGGAGTAGATGTGACTGTGCGACTCTGGCTCTCGCACATCGTAGGGAGGCGGACACCGCAGGCATCATACAGCATCGGATCTGTGACGTCGATTTCAAAACCACTGGGCACGTCTGTACCAGGTGGTATCATCGGTACAACATACCTACAATATATTGAAGACAACATAACACTGATAACAAAAAACACATTCAGCCATGCAGGGATGGTTTTCCCACATGCTATACCTCATCGTCGTTGTGCGCTCCGTACTCCGCGTGCGCATACGCACGCCTTTTCGTGGTGCAGCACAATGCTCTGGGCATGCGCAATAGGATCAGACGTTCAGCGCACGCGTGGCAAACGCCAGATCTTACTCTGTAACTGCTTCTATGGATTCTTCTGTGCCGAACAGGTTCTGCAGGCAACACCCATACTCGGCAACTGCAGTCCTCAGCGCATCTGCGCAGGATGCCGCTGTAACGGGAAATCCAGGGAAAGGGGCCGGGCATTCGCTTCCTCCTCCCGAGTACCACCAACGGAAGCAAGCAAGAAGAACACTTATATCTGTCGCGCTTTGCAGCGCACAACTGGTCTCGGGTTTACCCTCGCCGTCCTTGTATCCGCACAACTCATTCTCTATGACATGAGCGTCTTGTTGAACAAGTTCGTCTTCGCGGCACTCTCTGGTGCTGCGCAAAAAATCCAGCATAACTCCTGCACAACTCTCTTGACATACCTGCAAAAAAACATTACCTATAGTAACTGTACACGGTTGGGAGCAAGAAACAGTGGAACCTCCGAATGCACGCGCATTGTGGCTACGGAGGTTGGCCTCTTTCTTTCTATGAGGTGCGAAATGCCTCCGTTAAGAGTATCGTTAGTCGATATGGAGTTTCTAGTCTGGCTACTGCGCGCGAGCACAGCGGCGGGCACTTACGTCTTCGATCTGAGCGGGAGTTGGATATATGTCATTCACTAACAGGCTGATGATGGGATTGTAGCAGGCCGGGTCCCTCTCGGCGCCATTCTGCAGGAAAGCTAATTCGCCTGACTCTGAGGCGCAGTCAAATGTCTGACACAGCGTCGCTTGTGCCGCACACAGCAGCACAGCGATGGAGGCAATGCGGCGGGCCATTGGTTCTGATGTGGTCACGAACAAGAGAAAATAGCTCTCGTGAATGCGGGAATAACTGTGTCGCTGCTTTTATAGCACACGCACTGCACACAGTGCAGCCCCACAGCTACCTCACCGATATTTTCTCGAGATTCTGTCTGTTGCCCAGCAGCTATACTCTTAGATAGTGTCACTGCAGTAATCCTCATCGTGGTTTGTTACGCATTCATCTTCTAATTCAGCATCCACACAAACACCATAGCTAATGGTATCTAATGTGAGGCTATGTACGGTTCAGATTCTTCCCAAGATTAGCATACCTCGGTGCGCGGAAAGAAGCGTCCGTGGTATATAGGGCTCGGTGCGTCCCCGCAGCCGCCCGAAAGAAGGCTTTGCGTGCCGAACTACAAAATGAACGGCTCGAGTTTAGCTAAATAATTTATCAACTACAATAAGTTTACGAGATGAATCCCCCGTTATGGTTTGGTATCACATCCTTATTTACCCGAAGCCTATTATATTTTTTCCACTTTTCATCTTAAGGCGTTCACACATAGTTGGTGCCATTCATAAAGAGGACCTCAATGCACTTTTGTTTGATGCACGCAGAGTGTCTGTTGTCTGGATGTTTCTGCTATCCGGGGGAGCAGTAGCAAGGGCATCATGACTATGGAATTAACAATACACGATATGTAGCATTCGCCAGCAAAAGGTTTCTGCAAATCACACAATATGAAGGAGTGTCATCCGCTAATGAACGAGTTAGTCAGCATTACACAGTTCAACGGTTTTTCCGGCCCCTACGCCTCCCAGTACGATTATCTTGTCGGTGATGGACAAACAGTCATGCTCCCTCTCCTGGGAACAAGTGTACATCCAATCTCAATCCACTCAACTCCTCCCACCAGCTGGTATATTGCAGAGCTAACACCAGCTGGTACATCATTGCAGAGCTGACACTGGCACCGGCAGTTCTGCAGCCTCCTATCAACACTAGCTGTCCACGGAGTGATGCAATAGCAGAATGAGTCACTGGGGGAGGAGGGAGGGCCTTCCAAACTAGGCTAGCAGGTGGCGGATTAGATTCGTCATCATTATAACAGGTTAGACTTTGGATGGAGGAAGAGTCCGCCTTGCCAATGTTTCCAATCACATAGAGTGTATTTCCACATAGAGTAGCAGAAGGAATGTGGGGAGATTGCGGTAGAGGGGTTAGAGAATACCAGGACTTTGTGGCAGTGTTGAGAAATTGAACGTCATACATGTGAGAACCGTGTTCGGATTTCCCGCCGATCACAACCACGTGTTTCCATTTGTTCTGACGCAGATTGCTGCACATTGTGAGTGTTCGTTGTTCATAGGAGGGTACTCGTCCACCCATCCCCCACTGTAGTGCAAGGTCAATACTTTGTTAGTGTCATGACCCTCACTCGCTCCTCCGATCAGTATTACTCTACCGCCTATGGTGACTGCGGCAGAGTTTTGATAGAGGCTATATTAGGTAACTCTGCCCCTTCTCCGTTGATGGCGTTGTAGCGATAGACCGTGCTGCTGTCAAACGGAGCGGGAAGAAATCGAAGCCCTTTCTGTGCGATGTATTCTCTTAGACAAAGAAGCACCTCTGTGTTAGAGCATTACAGTTTCCTTCAATCTTGACTTTAGGGTATTTTTTGAATTGACAAAAGTGCATTATTAGGTAGCTTCCTTCATTTTTTTGTATACACAAGGGTGTGACTGATGATGAAGTTGTTGGAATGCTGGTTTGTTATACATGAAGGGTCTTTATTCACATTTCCCATTGGGTTTCTGCATAATAATAATATGGTGATGACCGCCAGAGAAGAAATGTGTAAAATGCTAATTAAGCAAAGTTTCACATAATTTGATACGGAGGAAGACCAATCCTGTATATGTGCTATATACAGTTTACTTCATTAGGTTAATAAGTCACTGAGGAAAGAATTTTCGTTTCCTACATTCTTCTACCAAAATAGGAAGAAATTGAAGTCCTTTCTGTGCGATGTATTTTCTTAATTGCTCCGTATATATAATACAAAGAAGCACCTCTGTGTTAGAGCATTAGAATTTCCTTCAATCTTGACTTGGGGTATTTTTTTAAGGCAACCTGACAAAAGTGCATTATTAGGTAGCTTCCTTCATTTTTTGGTATACACAAGGGTGTGACTGATGACGAAGTTGTTGGAATACTGGTTTGTTATATATACATGAAGGGTTTTTATTCACGTTTCCCATTCACACTCTGTCGTAGTCCACAACCGTGCCCAGTAAAATTATTATTCATGTAAAGACATGTTGATATGCATTTGCCCTGTGTATGTACATGGCACCCCGTGATTCATTTGTGTGGAAGTACAAATGTACCGCAGTAGCTATACCGGCATGTCGCCAAATGGCGCTATGGGCCCGAAGGGTCCGCAATCATTGTCGCCAAAAGGCGCTATGGACCCTAAAGTGTTATGATGAAAAGTGGATAAAAATATATAAGCTTCGGGTAAATACGGTTGTGATACAAAACATAACGGGGGATTAATCTCGTAAACTTAGCTATTATTTATAATTTATTGTGACTTGCGTGGGCGGATCAAAGGTGCCGCGCGTACTCTTATTTCCCGTATTTTAGACGCGTTCAAAGGTTCCGGAGAATTGTGCGTGGGCGTATGTTTCAGATATTTTTTCAATAGCACAGCTAAAACGCTCGTGATTTATAGTGAATTTAGGTATATTTCTCGGATTTTTCCTACCTTGTTTACCAAACTCATTAGCATATTCATATTCCTCCTCCATACATTCTCTATGGGAGAGAAAACTCGTGCGCGACTCACCCAGGAGCGAACGGTCCGTCTCCATTATGCGCAGTGGCTTTCTTTGCCTGCTTCGGTATTA
>CASHTH010000591.1:0-61903 GCA_030341885.1 Geodia barretti
CCCCTTTCATTTTGAAGAAATGATTTTTCCACTTGTACCTTTAGCAGTGGAAAGCTCCCTGCGAACGTTGTAGTAGAAGAGCAAGTAAAAAGTAGCTATTATGTATCTGTAGCAGTATAAAGTCACTACAGTAGGACACTGCCAACTAAAGTAATGTCCTCCTTAATTGAGCTCCACACTAAAGACTATTGTTTTTCTGGTGGCTGCTTTCTTTGTCATCAACTGGTACTTTGCTGTATTTGAGACTCTGCTCAATCCAGTTCTCGCAGATAATTTCGGTTTTGATGTGGAGTACGACGCTTACGCCTTCTTTGGTACACTAACCTTCTTTTCCACTGGAATGATTATTTTGTGAGTTAGCTGATAACCATTGGGGATTTATTCGGAGATGTTAAATTTCAGGTATGCACTTCAGAGGCTGCATATTGATAACCGAGTCTCAAGCATTATTGCACTCTCTTTCGCCCTCTTTGGGTCGCTGGTGGCAACTGATTGGCAATCAGTACAGGGAGACCCCTGCAGCCAGTTCAGTAAAACTGAAGGAGTCAATTTCACAATTTTATCAGAACCTAAGGATATGGCTTTTGGAAGTGGGTCAGCGATATGGTGTGAAGTAGATCCTGGAAGCTACTTCTGTGCTGCTGAGGAGTCGGGAGTCAATTTAGAGGAGTGTGGAGTGGAACAGAGTTTGACAAATGGGATCATTGACGTGAATGCCAGTTGTGTTTGTGAGGCATTCTCTGGAGTGTCAGAATTCAGGTGTTTCTGGAACCCTCACTCGCGGGTGACAGGGAGGGACTGCCAGCGATGTGCCAGACTGTGTCGCAGTCACAGCCACTCCCTCAACCTCGTCCAGTTCCTCCTGGGAATGGCTCTTATTTGTAGTATTATTCCGTCAGGCCGCATCGCCATCACTCTTATAGCCTCTGATGCCTTGGCTGGAGGGTCACAGGTATATTATAATAGTAGTTTCCAGGTCGAGTTAATGCTAATAGTTCACTGATCATGATAGATTTGTGGTTTGAGCTAGCTATATACATCTGCTCTGTAAGTGTTGATGAGTATTCTAACGAAACTGCTTTATCTGCTGAATTATCCGAGTGCGAAGTGAGCCTACCTACCTACATTGTTACCTCGATTATTCTATGGATGACATTTGCACCACATCATTGTAAAACCATTTGCTCTCGTCTATTCACTCACCAAAAAAGCATTGCATCATAGATTATAGAACGTAATTGGTCTGTAGTTTAATTCATTCTACTATCCACAGGCACTGATAATGGGTACATTGGTTGCCATGGGAGCTACTGCAAGATTCACTGGACCACTATGGGGTAAGACACCATCACCAGTGGTTTTCAATAGAGTTAGAGTGTGTGTGTTGTTATCCAGCCAATGCAGCCTACCTGGCAGCCGACCATCATGTGTATATCGTAATGAACATCCTGTCAGTGTCCATTCTACTGGTGATAGTGCCCTACATCCTACTGTATCGGACCATGAAACCAGCAAATCAACAGCAGCAAGTGATGAGAACTAGCGGAAATGTTGCCTCGATCGAACTAAACTCGCTACTCAATCAAGATACAGTGGAACTTGTTAGTGTTGGAGACAAAGAACTAGTCTCTCTTGAGAATGGAGACTGGTGTTTGGAGAAGGACAGTGGAGGTTTGGGTGATGAGGATATGGAGATGGATGATGGAAGGGGAAAGGAAGATGAAGATATGACTGAGTTGTTAAAAAACATGGAATCATCTTTAGACGAAAGGTGACGAGAAGGATTTGAAGTAGCTAGGAGTTCTACATTTAGCAGCAATAAATTCTGTCTGGCAATATCAATCTATAATGAAGTGTTAACGATGTCCCCTGTGTGTGGAGCAGAGTAATCATGCATAACTTTGTCGAGAGCCGAAACAAGGACACCCACTTCCGGTGCGCATGCTCTAAGCGAGGTAGAAGGCGCTTAAAAGCGCGCTTATCCTAGAAGGTGGGGGGCGAGGTTCTAGCCGTGAGATCAAGGAGCAGGGCAGGGCAGGACCGGCTAGAAAAAGACTGTGGCCTACTGACTGTGACTCGCTCTAATAGGCACCAGTGTATTGGTGTATACGTCTAAGACTTTTGCTCAGCTGAGAGGCGAGGCAGCATTTTGACGGAGTGAGGGCGAGGCGGAGTAAAAATGCCCGTCAAGAAACAAGGTCTGTCCCTTGTGGATACGAGTAGAGTTGCGTGTAAGACGTAGAGAAGTAGCTAGCTAGCTGGTAGCAATCGGGGATCGGATCACGTCTGCGCGGGTGTCGTAGTGCGCCAGCTAGCCACTCGCGAGACGTCTATGACCGTATGTTGTGAGTCTGTCTCTCTCTGTCCCCAGACGTCCATCGTGCCCTCCAGCTACTGGAGGAGTACAGGAGAAACCTGACTGACGCGGACTCCGAGGAACTGCGGGAGGCGCTCACTAAGGCCATAGTGGCCATCAGGTCTCGCCTCTTTCAGGCCCTACTGGGTAAGTAGCAACCAGACCCGTGTGTATATATCTGTGTGTGGTTTGAGTTTAGGATAGAGAGAGGGAAATGGAGAAAGGGTTATCAAAGCTAGTAGTTAGTATTTCCAGGCCTTTCTCTGTGAGAAATCAACCAGTACATCTTTGTAGTGTTTGTAAGGATGTGTTTCAAGAGCAGGCGTGCAACAGCGAACGTTGCAAACATTTGCAGTTTGTTATTTCAGTGTTTGTCGATGATGTCGGGCTGGGCCGGCTGTATGCGCACGTGGTCTGCAATCACTGCTACCATCAGCCTATGTGTGTGTGTGTGCGCGTGTCTCCATAATGGATGGCTAGATTGGTTTCGCTCCCTGTGTGTGAATACCTCCCAGGAGTGGGTACAGTGAGAATGTTACTAAGTGCAGCTCCATACAATGTGCCTACACGTCGTGGGTATAGGTTGTACAGGCTGTACGAACATGCTGTTGTGCTTTGTCGGTCGTTACTAACTGGTTATATACTGCTTATTCCTGTGTGCCTACAATGTCTATAGCCTGTGTGTGTGTGTGTGGTTGTTACCATGTATGGTCCGAGGTAGGATGGATTATATGGGTAGTCCAATAGCATATCACGAGCTAAGGTAAAAATTACTGTGGTTGGGGGTAGGTGGAGGAGAGAGGGGAGCGCTCATCTCTCTAATTTCAGTTCTTGTATGTGGATGCCTCTTCGGTAGTGCTTCAATGAGTGTTGATATACAGCAGGGGGAGGAGAAGGAGGGAGGGAAGGGGGAAAGGAAGGGAGAGAGAGGAGAGGAATAAGGAGAAGAGCGGGAGGGGAAAAAGAGAGGAGGGGTGGTGGGAGAGGAAGGAAGAGGGAGGGGAGGGGTTGTACCTCTGCAACCCCATTGCATTCTCTACTTATGTTCTGTGGGCTTCTGTTGTAGCAACAGAATACCATAGTAGCAACTTCCTGCGACACAGTGCCATATTGATATCGTCCCTCCGTACATGACTGTATTCCTCTATATGGCACTCTATGATCCATACACTGTGGTACCCTGTATACAGTATAGACTATCGGCTAGTGATTTTAAAATGGACGCTGCTGAAGGTTATTATCATTGTAGTATGTATGTAGGTTTGCCTACTACAGGTTATATAATTTGGCCTACATCTCCAGAGAGAACGTGCTGGTATGTATACACAGACGGTGAATATGAACACTGTATTCCATGAATTTCAGACACTCTCACTGTGCAATCACACACTATTGTAATATACACACACAGTCACCAGACCAGTCTAGCCTGGGTCTAAACAGTCCTGCCCTCTCTATTGTGCTAAAGGTGGGGAGAGGGGTGTTGTAATAGTAGCACTGCACATGTGATGTCCCTTCTCATTGTGTTCGCCCATAATTAACATAATTTTTCTAACATACAGTACAATGGGGCCTTTTTATCGTGAGGTCACTTCTTATTCAGTTCATTTTAAACTGTGTCCTGAGTTGTACACTAGTCGTCCTGGTAGTGAGTGTGCTATTGAATGTTGCTTGGATACTCGGGTAATTGTGGAAATTCCTCAATACATTGTTTTTCCTTGCCCTCACTCCCCTTTCCTTTCCCACTATATATACCTTCCTCCTTATTCCCTGCTTTCTTCCCTCCTCCCTCCTCCCTCCCTCCTCCTCCTCTCCAGACATTCACGACTTCTACTCCTACACTCTGGAGAGCAACGCCAAGACCACGGAGACTAAAACGGAGGAGACCCTCCATTTGGCCGAGAAATGGGAGAACCATCCTCCGCCAGTCCCCGCTGAGACTGCACAGCTTGCTGCCAAAAGCCTCGATGCCAGAGTTAGTAGAGTGTTTCCTATAATAGTCACAAACCTTGCGCACAGCTTTTGATTGAGAAAACTTGCTAAAGGGGATAGACTTTCGCGGGGGAAATTTTCAATGGTTGCTTATCTAAATGGTCCCACCCACCAATCAACTGAGAAAGACATTCCCTTCCCAGTTGCTTCTGAAACCCTGACAATTTTTGAACAGTTTTCCCTCTTAAACTTTTAACCCATGTTCATTTTTGTTCCCGCTAGCAAGAGTGCTTGTCGCACAGCAGCAAACTTTCGAGGGTGACGATGTTTTGCGTATAGGCGACAAATTAAACAGATTAAACTTTCACACGTACAAATTGTTCCCTGGCCACAAACATTTTACGGGTGTGTCTAAATATTTTACCACTAGCAGCATTACTCAGGAGTAGGGCAGTCTGAGCCTGTCAAGTGATATGGATGCTTGTAATATTTGCCACTTAGATGTGTGCAATTGCTATTGCACAAATGTGGCTTCAACAGTATTTACATACATAGATCATAATACGTTGCACATAGCAGTGTACAGGAGTCTACTGATATGTGATGCCAAGAAACACTAGAAATACACTAACTAATCATTTGAAACTGAAGGGCTAATGAGAAACACTGTCTATTTGACGGCAGGTGTGTGGAAACGTGGAAACAATGCTGACGCACTTCCTCTTGTTGTCATTGGCTACTATCTGTGGGCTATAGTAACCAGAGCATGTGACTTGGGTCATGGCTTTGATGTTATATCACTACTTCCTGTAGATACTGGCATGCTGCATTATACATTTACTCTGTGTGTGTGTGTGTGTAGCTAGAGGTAGAGTGTATTTGTGTCATGTGTTACAAAGGAATTTACTCCCAGAACATTATAGGTTCATTACTTCATATAAATCACGGTTTACTGTGTTATTCTATTGTCTAGTCTAACCCCTAGCCCTGTTTCCTTGTAAGGTATTGTGTAATGAACTACATGTACCAACAAAATTAGTTCCTTCTGTTATTTCGTGATTTTTGTTGATTTATGTATATGAAGAACCCATTTTAGGAAAGATAAATTTAGTAGGCACAATAGTGTATAGTGAGGAATGTGAAGAAATATCACCTTCTCTGCATGAATGCACCCTATGTACTGTACATGTTTCACATTCTTTCTTTCCCTCCTTCCTCCTTCCCACTTCCTCCCTCCCTCCCCTTCTCTCTCTCTCACTCCAGGTAAACAGTAACACAGCCTCAAATGTCCAGGTGAAGTTCTGATTGATTCACTCACTGTCTGTGTCTGCATGGCTGAAAAAGAACCAGTTTTTAACAAAACTTTTTAAACGAACTCCTACCTTTAACTTAGAGCCAATCTCATTCAGTAGTGCATTCATTATGTGTAGTAAGTTAGACCCACATTCACCTGCCTATATTTCCGACACCTCGGTAGATTTTTCGAATTGTTTGTAGATTTTTATAATCATTTTTAACTCTTGCAAATTGTATGTGGCAATGCATGTGTGTATATACAATGTGCATGCAAGAGTACTAAAGGATACGTAGGCTTTAGTATGAGCTACAATGTGGTAATGACGTGAAATATTGCAGCATGTCAGCATGGGTAGAACACTGCATGCTTGACAAGCTAGGCACGTGGGGTGGCCTTATTAGTAACCCGGTGAAACCACAACCAGTTTGCCCTGTTTTGAAAACCGGTTTCGTGCCCGTGTGTAGGTCAGCATACCTTGCCTGCCTGTACTAATTGTAACCTCGGACACGCATTCCTAGCATTCTTGCTAGTTGTAAGGTGTTACAGTAGACACCCTCTCCCCCACCTTCCTTTCCCCCTGATCTCCTTATGCTGTCAATAACCTATTTTCACTCTCTCTATTATTGTACATGCGTATGTACATACTTGTATGCTATTTTATGTGTGTTCTTTGACGAGTATATCGTTTTCCCTCTTTGCAGATTGAGACACTCCACATCCATCTACAGAGGGTACGTAAGGAGACACAATTCACATCGTGTTTATGAACGGTGAACCCCTCTAATCAGGGCAAAGTGGGGTGTCCCCTTTTCAGCAGCGTGTCCCTTAGAGAAGGCTATATACACTACAGTAGGAGCTCCTAATATGGGCGTGTCATGCTGTCATTTAGTCTTTCGTTGAAGTGTCCATTGTAAAAGGTTCCACTGTCGTTAATGTGGTTGATTGTTGTAGGGGGTGTGTCTTCCAGGGAAGTGTTTGTTATAAGAGGTTCAACAAGTAATGCATCTTATCGCCATAATTATTGCAACAACGATGTCTCAAGGCTAACCAAATTACACAGTGGCACCCAAAATGAGCTGCCCTATAAGGTTGGGTTTGAACCCACAGTCTAGGCGAGTGCTCCACCAACTGAGCTACCTAGTATGGTTAGAGGTTCAAATCTTCAACACAAGACTAAAGCAAAACTCAAACCTCTGTGCTGCAGCACATGTACACACAGTATGGGTAATGTGTTGTATATATGTTATGTAGGGTCCCACTGGAGGCCTGGGAGTGAGTGTGGCTGGTGGTAGAGACAACCCTCACGTGGTGGACAGCTCTGGGATCTTTGTCACAAAACTCATCCCCGACACCCCAGCCAGTGATGATGGCCGTCTCAGGTACAGTGCATGTCCTTTCTCCTCTTGATACCCTCTTGAAACGTGCATTTTTGAATGCTATAATACCTACCGTAAGAGTGGAAATTTCGTAGCTGTTTTTTGGTATATATTTCTCGAAAATCCTAAAATTCATCGTACAGCCAATTCATCATAGGCAAAAAATCCAAACACCTTCATCTAGTATAAAGCCTAAACAGAGAGTGAATGATATCGTTGTGTAGCTACAGTTCAAAGCTATTCTGAAGATTGCGGGCGAGTACGCAGTAGTCTTCATCAAACACACACGTTTTGCACACGTACGTACGTATGTAGATCACTGTTTACGTGCATAAGGAGGTGAGGCACCCTTGTAAGCGCTCAATCACTTTAGCGTGCAGTAATGGTGCTACCAAACCTTTTTTACCGCGTTGAAAATGTTTACACTGAAAGATTCAAATTTTACAGTATTGCTCTGCAACTAAACACTTTGTGAATTTTAAAACGAGGAATGTGTGCCTCTCCCTAATCGTGGTATGCAGGCTGGGAGACCAGATCCTATCAGTCAACGGTACGAACCTGGAGTACATCACACACACTGATGCTGTACAGACACTCAAGAACTCTGGAAAAGATGTTGAACTGGTTAATAATCATCTCTCTCTTCTCCTCCCCTGTTATATACAGAACACTTCTCTTCTCTCTCATTTCGGCTTTCTCAGTCTCTCTCTCTCCCCAAATTATCCTTCTTCACAATCTCGCTGGACGCAATGTTGTGTCGCACGACTCAATCCCAAGTGTGTGATGTTAGTTAGATGATGTTATGAGGCAAGATAGAGATAGGAACAGCGAGATAGAGCTATTCCATACTCCAACTGTAGTCAAAGTATTGAGGATAGTCAGTTTGTTTCTCCTTCCACTCATGTGCCCACAAAAAATGCAAAATGTTTGAAATCCTTATTACGGAGGGTGGGGGATCGGTAATGGGATAGCACATAGAGGGAAGTAGGGATAGGTAAGCTGAGATAGGGATATGTGCAAATGGACAGAGTACCTTACTATTCCATACTCCAACTGTAGTCAAAGTATTAAGGATAGTTGGTTTATCTCTTGTTTTACTTACGTGCCTACAAAAAATGCAATTTTCGCACTGTAATTTCCTTTGTTTTGCCGACTTCCTCTTTCCTTTCCATTATCATCCCTAGAAGCAAGCTTCTTCCCCCCTCTCACCTGCACCCTTCCCAGCTTTTCCTACTCTCTCTTTCCTTTCTCCATTTCCTTACATTAACTATCATCTCCCTCTCCCTCACCTCTAGTATTTCCCTCCCGTTCACAGGTTGTTCAACGCAGGACAGAAGTTTCTGGAACTCCCAGTATAGGTAATGGAATACTTTGAATTCCGATGTGCTATTACAAGTGTTGCTTTGCCATTGCCTTACGACTTTGCGTTACTGTTACTAATTGTGTATGTTTCGTTACGCAATCCGTGTACAGAGAATGGAGAGAGAGTGGTTCTAGATATCACTCTGGTGAAGAACGACAGAGGTCTCGGGTTTAGCATCGCCGGTGGCCGTGGCAATGCCCACGTTGTCGGGGACGACGGGATATTTGTCACCAAGATAATCCCGGGGGGCGTGGCCGAGATGCAGGGGGACCTTGCTACAGGGGACCGCATATTAGAGGTATAGTAACGTATCATTGGGTGGGAGATGATAGGACAACAACATATTATAGTAGATCTTACACTCCTTTGTTTTATATCTGTAGTGGGGAATTTTTCGTTTGAAGTTTCTTAAGTTTTAGGAGTACGCACTTTGCCACTATGTTTTGTTTGGAGAGGGGGAGGAACTGTAGCTCAAAAGGAAACTAAACGGGGAAGAGGAAGAAACAAGCTATATTAGAAGAGAGAGAGAGAGTAAAGAGGGGAACAGGGGATCTCCGTATGCATACATAGCAACATATCTCAAAACCTTAGAAGTAACAAGGAAATCCTGTATAAGTGTTCATTGATATGATATGTATGTAGCTCTGATAATGTTACTGTATGTTACTGTATGTTACTGTATGTATGTTAGGTGTGTGGCCAGAAGATGGATGGTTTGAGTCACGAGGAATCAGTCGGTGTTCTGAAGGCCACTCCTCAGACCGTGGAACTGAAGGTGGAGAAAGGAGCTCTCGTTAAAGCCAGCCACAGTCCTCAGGAGAGTGAAGCCGATCTGCAGGTACGTGCAAAGTTCAAACCAGTAGTCCGATGAACTCTATCTCTGTTCACGCTTTGCATCCTATAATGGAGGCCTGACTGTTAATGTAACAGTAATATAAGAGTTGTATGTTTAGCAACCGTTAACGGAATGGCCTCTGTCTCCCTCCCCCAGCCTCAGCCAGAGCGTGCCGTAAGCCTGTTCCGGAGCAACGGAGAGGGCCTGGGATTCAACATCATCGGAGGTGAGGGAGATGCCGGGATCTTTATCTCCTACATCTCTCCCGGTGGAGTGGCCGACAGGTCCGGTGGCCTGAGAGCTGGAGACCACATACTCAAGGTTAAACCCAACAGACGAGATGCCTAACTATTTTCCAATTGACGCTCGCTTGTTTTTCCGCGTGCGTGGGTTGCGCGGGGAAACGGCGCCGCGGGCACTTAGTAAACGTGATGTGAGTCACTACGAGATTTAGTATTCACATTTTCACGCGTGAGTGCGTACTAAGTTTGTTTGTTTGTGCAACTATATTAGGTGAATGAAGAGAGCATCGGCGATGCCAACCATGACGAGGCAGCCGAGGCCTTCAAACAGGCAGGGAACCACGTCCAGTTACTGGTTCGCTACAGCCCGGTCGAGTTCAACCGCTTCCAGGTATGTATACATACAGTACTGTATGTGTGGTACACACGTGCGTGCCAGAGCATGCTTTTAGTGCTGTTCAGACATTTTCATACACTGCCCTGAATACACCAGGAAAAGTGTTTGATATGTATATGGAATAGGGCGCGAATACCTTTGACGCTAGATTCAAGTGTGGATGATACGAAATAAGTGTCATGTGTGTCACGAGTTGATTGGTCGAATTGCGCAGGAAAGGTTTTGAATCGTGCTCCCAAATCGGCATAGTACATACGTATGGTATAGGGTTAAGGCTTGGGCACCGACTGAGGCAATCAAAAGGCAGACGTGACTTCCTGTTTTATGGCATTACTGGACATTCCTCCCAGAATCAGTCACACATGATTCAGAGTTACCGCTGATAATCTCCACTGGATATGTGTGTATACTTTTAATCCCCTGTCTGTCTCGAACCGTGTCGAAATGTAGTTGATTTGTTTGCTTTGCTTTGACCTTGATGTGGACATTTCAATGTTATCTCTCTCTCTCTCGTCTCGCAGGAGAGGCTAAAGCAGCTGAATGAGGTGGAAGATCAAGGATCTCCTTCGAAACCCTCCATCCAGCCTGAGCCTGAACCTGAGCCTGTCAGACAACTCTATGTCAGGTGAGGCAATACACATGGAGAGATGGAGAGAGGGGGGAAGGAAGGAGGTACGTAGGCAGGGAGAGAAGTGGAAGTAGTAGAAGATGTGTTCGCACTAACCTTGTAAACCTTTGAGGAGATGGAGAGAGGAAGGTGGGAAATAATAGTTTGTAGACGGTGTTTTTTCACTCTCTGGATCTTGCTTACTACTTACTATAGTAAGCTTTCGAGGGAGGGAGAGAGAAATGAAAGTAGATGATGTGTTCGCACTTGCTCTCTAAATAAAGGACACATTCAATGTCTCCAAGGTGTCCTTTATTCTGGCGTTTCACTGCAAAGAGAGAGAGACTGTGAGTTTCCCTCTCCACCCAGAGCTCTGTTTGACTACGATGCTGACAAGGATGACGACCGTCCGTCGCAGGGTCTGTCTTTCAGCCACGGGGACATTCTCCATCTCCTCAACACCGGAGACGACGAGTGGTGGCAGGCAGCTCTCGTTGGGAACCATGCCGAAGATGGACCTCAGGGACTCATCCCTAGCAAGAGCAGGTGAACAAAGTAATATTATGTCATTCAGTAGGAAATGTGCTCTAGAGCATTAATTTTTGTTGAAGGGAATGTGATGGTACATAAGGGCTGAATTTCAAAGACGGAACTAAACAATAGGGTCCAGTAAAACAATTCTTCCATTTTTTGTAACAGTTGCTAAATTTAGCCCTTATGAACTGCCATACGCCGCGTTGTGACAAACTGTATCAGCATTGCTGTGTAAGCAATCTGCTAAAATATAATCTGACTCCACCCATTTGGGGGCTATGTGCATGCGCATTGCAGTGCTGTTGGCGAGCTGCTCTGTTAACGAAGTCTCGATTGATTTAAACTCTGCACTTTGTGCATTGTCATCCTAATGAAATTACGTGAGGTTTATAAGAATGTTATCTAGGGTCCTTTGTTTGTATGGGGCTAATGACCTGTAGTAGTGTATACAGTTCAGATCCCACCAGTGCTCAGTATTACAGCAGTGTCTGGTCTGATTGTATAGGATTGAGCGCCGTACTCTGACCGGTCCGAGGAATGTTCAGTTCACCAGCAGAAACGAGCAGCCCCACGAACTCGAACATAGGGTAAGACTTCGTCCCAGTCTGGTTCCCATACCAATTCCCCGTCCCGATTCCAGGCCAGGGCGTCGTCAGAGAAGGAGGCACGACGCGGACTCCGCAGCAGTTTCAAGCTCTCTCGCAAACTCCCCTTCATCAAGAAGGCCGACAACTCTTCTGGGAACGAGGAAGAGGGCAGAGGTCAGTTGCCGGAGCGGTCACGTGACTATAAAGTGATGATCATGTGATCCATTTGCTCAGATGGGGAATTCGTGGCGACCTATGAGCCGGTGACCCTTGAACCTCGAGGCTATGCTCGTCCAGTCATCATCCTTGGTGCCCTGAAAGAGGACGTCAACGACATGCTCGTACATGAGTTCCCTGACAAATTTGCCGGTTGCGTTCCTCGTAAGTTTCGAGCACTCAACTGTAAAAATATGTATTCATCTCTCTAATTTTAGTGCTTGGTAATAGGTCTTATAGTGAAGCCTTAATTCAGAACACCATTTGGACTTTGTGTCCTTTATTCAGAGATGTCCCTTTTTCGAAAGTTGAATAACCATAGAGCAGAACCAAGTAACCTTTATAGAGAGGTGTCCTTTATTCGGAGGTTTTATCTGTACGGTGTTAGCTTGATGCTATAGCGTCACTACAGTGGTTTGAGGGTTGCCTTTGTCTTTTTGTGTTGTGTTGTGTTGATTTGCAGCCGAGCTGCCCTGGTAGCTCAGTTGGTAGAGCGCTCGCCTAGACTGCAGTGTCGTGGGTTTGAATCCCACCTAGGGCAGGTCTTAGTAGTTGTAGTCGTATTATTTGCCTTTGATGATTGCTTCGGATCTCGTTGCAAACACATCTGTGTCGTTTCACCCCAGACACGACTCGAACTCCGAGAGAAGGAGAGGCGGATGCTAGAGACTACCACTTTGTGTCCAGCGTGGAGCAGATGGAGAAAGACATTCAGGCCCATCTCTTTATCGAGGCCGGCCGCTACAAGGACAACCTCTATGGCACATCCATCCGTGCCGTGCAGGAGGTGGCTCAGCAGGTATATGGCACTATAAACTGTCCATTATGTCCATAAGAAATTATATGGGGGTCAATTTTGTACTTATAAAAGGCGACAGCCATGCCGTCCAAAGGGTTTTGAAGCGAGCCCGCTGAATTGTCGTAGTTGGTATGCACTGCATTAATGCACTTTGCAAAGGTTTTCATACTCTTGCACAAATTAGTTGCAAACAGAGATCAAAAGAAACTGACAACACAGTAGCTATGTACGAAATTCCTTTTTGGTTTATTCTGTACAATGCTGCTGTGATTAACGATAGCTCTTTCAATGTGAAAAGATCACCTTAACAAAAGACAGACTGTGTGTGTAGACAATAGAGTATGGACTGTGTGTGTGGGTGGGTGGGACTGTGGGTTGATAGTGTATGTGTCCCAAATGTTCAGGGGAAGCACTGTATCCTGGGAGTGAGTGGCTATGCCATCCGCAGGCTCCAGATGGCTGATCTCCACCCCATTGCCATATGCATCCGACCCTCCAGTGTCGACGTCATACAGTGAGACCCACTGCCACGCCTCTTTTCTCTCTCCTTCCTTCTTCCTTACCCTCTCCCCCCTCCTTTCTCCCATTGGTCTATCCCTTCATTAACCTCACTCTTGCTCCCTCCCTCCCTCCCCCTCTCGTGTCTCCCAGAGATGTACAGCCCAAAACTTCAGGAGAGCAGTGTCAGGGCATCTACGAGAAAGGCAAGAGAATCGAACAAGAGTTTGCTGAATTCTTCACTGGTAAGCTGAACACCTGACACACACGTAATCAGATGTGGATATGTGTGTGCGACTTCAATCACTTTTCCCGCTCCCATAGAATGTATGGGACTGGAATGATTAATGAGGCGTTAATGTCTAAAATCAGAGAGGGTCCCCGATTTCAGTTGCGTCCTTATATTATGTAGTTCCTTCTTTCTCTTTGGGATAACTACTGGCAATTACAGGAAGCCTATCATCTATGTGCGAATTTTAAACATTTTTTGCTTGCACATTTGGTATTCCAAAAACCTTTTATGAAAGAACTCTGGGTACATGTAGCTGCACAGTATAGTAATCTTCCTCTATCTCCTCTATACAGCTGTGGTGGAGGGTGACTCACTGGATGATATCTATGGCAAGGTGAAGGCTGTGATCCACGAGCAGTCAGGAAACTACATCTGGGTCCCCTCTACTGACACCCTCTAATTAGAGCCCACCATAGACCCGGATTAATTATTGTATATATGGACGACGCTACACGAACTCACGTGCTATTATGTTCTTACACACACACACAAGAGTGCAGACATAAAACTGCTAGATATGAGATAGAGAGAATGAACTTTGACTAGTCACCCAGTGCACCCTTCCAGTACTGCTGTGACAACACAAAAGAGTTTATTATTGTTATTGTGTTGTGTATTGTATCCTGTTGTTGTACACGTGTCTTGTGAAATCTGTTTTTTGATGATGGCTTTGTTTGTTTAGCGCCTGCCAACCGGATGTCAAATTGTGCGCATGTGCATGCGCACTATATATATACTAACTCGCAGGCGCGCAACGAAAACGTACGTTAGGCCGAGACGACAGTCAGTTAGTAGAGTTTAGGGAGGCGGGTGTGCCGCCCCTTGCTGCATGCCCCTCGGCTCCAGCAATCTTATCCTTAAGATCAGAAGCATGAAGTTGTCCTGGACGCTGTATTTGGCTCCCCTCCTGGTAGCCTTTGTGAAGTAAGTTTGGCCTGCAGCTGAGGGACGGGAGCTGCTGTCTCGATTTACTGCAATCACTGCAGAGTCGCCTCCTTGGATGACCCGCCAGCGGTGTGCACTGACAGTGAATCGGGTTCCGTGGTACTGGGTAGTGAAGGAAGGGTGTTTGTCTGCATTGGAAACGCCTGGGGGACGATCTGCAATGACGATATGTTCGAGGAGGTGGACGCCAGCGTCGTCTGCAAGCAGCTGGGACTCTCCAGATTCGGTGCGGAACTACTATCCGTAGCGGAGGCTGCTTACTAGACCTTTGGTCTAGATATGTCCTTCGCTTTGATAATGCTTTCCTGATCTCTTGTCACAGGTCCTACTATAAAACCCCATTACCTATTGAGCACATATAATGGCCCTAGTGACGTTTTGATGGATAGTGTCGAATGCAGTGGTTCTGAGCAGAGGCTGATAGATTGCGATAACAGGAACTCCACTAATATTCCCTGTGACCATGGCGAAGATGTTGCTGTGAGCTGTTTACAACGTGAGTCTAGATCTCTTGCAAAATTTCTCCTGTAAAGTGAAACTCCTCCAATTGGGACATCAATGGGACACAGGAAGATGTCCATATTATAGTGGAACCCTTCTAATCCGGACAGCAATGGGACAGAAGAAAGTGTCTATAATCTTTAAGGTGTCCAGGACACCTTAAAATACCTTATTTAAGGGGTTTATTTGCAACTGGAAAGAAAAGGTTTGAGAGGTGTCCTCATTTCAAGGGTGTCCTTACAGAGCGGTTCCAATTTAAACCTTCTCTCTCATGTGAATTTGTAAGTTAGCATGTAAATGAACCCCTGAAATAAGGACACCTAAAGATTATAGACACTTTCTTCTGTCCCATTGGAGTCCAGATTAGAAGGGTTCCACTTTAATATGGACATCTTCCTGTGGTGTCCAAATTAGAGTTTCGCAAATCTCGATTGCAGGACGGTGTGTCGAGCACGACATTCGGTTGGCAAACGGGAGTGCCTTTGAGGGGCGTGTTGAGATGTGTCTCGAGGAAGTGTGGACCACAATTTGCTTGGAGAGCTGGAACATCCTTAATTCAAGAGTTTTGTGCCGTCAGTTGGGGTACAGGAGCGAAGGTACTGCGCAGTAAGTGGGTTGTATACCACATAACCAGACCTCTTCTGGGAAAAAGTTTTTGGTGCAAAAGTTTTTTTAGACGGGGGACACTTACATTGTGGGGCCTTAAATCTGTGCAAGTCTTATACACGAAATTCACTTTAGCTACAGAAATGACGTTTCTCATTTCCCCCTGTACCGTAACCGTGTGTGTGTGTGTGTGTGCTGCGCATGTGGGTGTGTAAGTGTGAGAACATATAAGAGCATTCATGGTTATACCACAACACCTCAGGTGCTATTCTGGCGCTCCCCACAAGAAACACCAGTTGGCTACTGGATAAGCTGGTTTTGCGATCTTGGCATCTGTGTTGTGGGTATAGTGACCATACCCTTATGGACTTCAAAAGAACGATCATTCCTCATTCATTGCATAACTATACATCAGTACTAGGTCTTCAGTCCTAGTCTGTGCAACATTTGCGTTGTACTGATCATCGCAGTACCCTTCCTCCTGCAGGTGCCAATACACCAGCAAACATTCCTGGACCTATCAGTATGCCTATATACAGCAAGCAGTTTCACTGTTCCGGACATGAGCGGAGGTTATTCGATTGTGAAAAGTCTGGTCCATCTCCACCTCTGTGTAACCACAACCATGACCTCACAATCCAGTGCAACTCAACACGTACGTCTCTTTTTTACAGTTCCTCCATCTCCTCTTTCTCCCTTTCTCCTTCCCCCTCTGTCGTTCTGTCTATCTGTCTAGCTCCTCTCCCCCTCCCCCTTCCAATCTCTCCTACCATTCTCTGTCTGTCTCTCTGTCTGTCTACCTCTCCTCCTTGTCCTATGCCCTCCCCCTCCCCCATCATCCTTTCTCTTTATGCCAAATCTTATCACAGGACTGTGTATTGAAGGAGAAGTAAGACTAGCTGGTGCAAACAGTTCCAGTGGAAGAGTTGAAGTGTGTGTGAATGAAGAGTGGGGGACGGTATGTGGAGATGGTTGGGGAAATACTGAGGCCAGATTTGTCTGTCGCCAACTTGGTTTCTCAAGATTTGGTGAGTTTATCGCCTACCGACACACGCAAGCACACGTGTAAGCTAAGCAGCTCACGCTTTCACGTGGAGAAAGAAGAAAACGAGAGGGAGAGAGAGAGACGAGAGGAGAGAGAGAGAGAGAGAGAGAGAGAGGAGAGAGAGAGAGGCTTCAAAGTGGCTTCACACACACAACATAGACACACGCACACACACACACACACACACTTGCACTACCGTCTGGTGTATACATACATG
Organism: Geodia barretti; assembly: GCA_030341885.1. NCBI lineage: Eukaryota > Metazoa > Porifera > Demospongiae > Tetractinellida > Geodiidae > Geodia > Geodia barretti. Next base: position 16,646 of record CASHTH010000591.1, read on the forward strand.
CCTATAGGTCAAACAGCCGAATATATTATATAGATGCACAAGGCTTGCCCCATAATGCTAACTAGTTCTACATACTATATTATATCATCTGAAAAATAAGGATTTTTAAACATCTTATCAGTGCAACTCCTGCAAGCCACTTGTTGTATTACAAAACTTAACCACTACTGAGCTTACATAATGACTGCATACTTAAGATGCCCACAGTACATAATTATGTTATAAGCCTTTGAAGACACGGAAAGGGAAAAGGGGAAGCAAACTGTTAAGTAATAATGGTGACAAAACTTTCAGGAAAACAAATGAATAGTGATGGAATATTTATAGGGGTCCATGTAATGGCAGCAGCTATTAAGCAAGGCTGTGAATATACTATGACATCATTATTCATACTAATAATTGTTGATTTTCCCAAACTGTATATACTCTATTAGGGGTCTCGCCTTAAGAGGTGGTTGTTTGTCATACTTTAGTGTAGATCAAATGCTTTCGTACTTCTGCATGGGCAAGTGCATTCTCAATGCAAACAAAGGGGGTGCTCCTATATTCACTAAAGTGCAACTCATTTGCACAAAGTGCATGCAATATGGCTTGGCCAACTTGATACTCCACATCTCTGGTATATACTCTGGGAGATCAAATTACACTCTCAATTGGAAATGTCAACAGGATTTACCACACAGCCAGGCAGTGTCTCTCTCTCATACCTTGTTCTAAACCACCTTTGCCCTCACCTCCTACCTTTCTAACCCTTGCCACTTTTAAAAACCCACTTCTCCTCTTCCTTCCTCTCAGTCTCCTATGTCTCCTCTCTCCCTCTGCTGCCATTTCTCTCTCGTTTCCCCGAGCCTCAACCTTTGCCCTATCCTCACTAAATTTTGATTCCTTTAACACTATTCCCCCACCCTCTCTCCTTCTCATCAGTCCCCCATTGTGCTCCCCCTTCTCTCTCTCTCTCTCTCCATCCTCCCCTTACCCCTCTCCCTCCTTCCTCCCTCCCCCCTCACTACTTCTGCTCAGTCCACGTCCTGTTTCCTGTCTCTCCTTCCTCCCCCTCAGCCTCCTTTGCCCCTACCATGGGTCCCGCTAATCCTGGCTCTGGTTTCATTCACCTACGGAATGTGACCTGCGAAGGCTCCGAGCCAAACCTCCTGTCCTGTGACCACGGCAACGACACCAGTGACTGTTCACATGAAACTGATGCTCAAGTCTCGTGCCAGCCCAGTGAGTGTGCACAGCTAAACCTCTGAATAAGGGACACCTTGGGGACATCTGATTTTAGAGATCTAGGATGACAATTACGTCACAGGTGGTGACTCATCAGACTCTGAAATTGATTTCTGTACGTGTGGAGCTGAAGGGAGGGCCCACAAGAGAGGCTGTCCCTTGAGCTACAGGAACCATCTGCCTGGCCGTACTCTGTTTCCTCCCCCAAGTAACCCGGGAGTGTAGGTTCTAGGACAAAGAAATGTGGAAATGGTTACCAGCCCCTCTCATGTGTAGGTTGTGGGCACATTGGTGCATTGGCATGCTATGGAAGTAGCTTATCACAATCTGTGACTTTTGGGAAAGTGGCTTATCTGGTCTTGGCAGGTGGGCAGCTCATACCCAGTGAAAATGCTTGAGTAGTGTCTTCCAGAATAGTACAGTCACATGGGAAGGAATGCAGCAAGAGTGAATCTCCCTTTTGTTTTGATGTCTGTAGGATTTTGACCTCTCACCTTAGCACATGCCAAGCACCCAACCTGCTGAAATCCTACTCTGAAAGAATGAGCCAAAGCATGCCTATACATTAGACTAGTACTGCATGAACACCTGAGCCTGCTTTTTAAGAATCTCTATATACCAATTCTGTCCTTTGTCTCATTATTCCACTCTCAAACCATGCAGGGCTGCCAAACACATTATTATACTATCTTACATATGTAATTGCGGTGGAGTATTCTCTGCCATACCACAGAGTTTGGGGTTTGCCTTTGTCTTGTGTTGTGTTGTAGACCCTGCTGAGCTGCTAGAGCAATCTGTCTAGAAAACAGACTGTTAGCATGTTTTGAGAAGGTCGTGAGTCTAGCAAGGAAAACATTATATTTCATCCCTAGAATCCACACTGTTGTATATATTGACAATGCTGTTTTTTCACTCAATGACTATGAAAACCCAGTCACCGTGTGGTGTTTAATGTGGCGCTGTATTGTCCAGAGTTTGTGCTTCATGCCTGAAAGACATGGATAGATTAATGCATGTGCTATCATCGGCTAATGTGTGTTTGTACTCGTGCAGGAGTGTGTGAGAACGGAGACATTCGTCTGGCGGATGGTCACTCTCAGTACGAGGGAAGACTTGAAATTTGCTACGACGAGATATGGGGAACAGTGTGCAGTAATGTGTGGGTCTCTTACGAGACTAAAGTTGCCTGTAGGGAACTGGGCTTTAGCATGCAGCACGGTGAGAAGAAATGTTACTAAAGATGGAACTATATAAACAATAGGGCCCAGTGCACAGAACTAATTGAGTTTCCGTTTTTAGTAACACTTTATAAATTTAGCCCTGTATACCACCGCATCCTCCATTGGGCTAGAAACCTTTTGAATCACAAGTTTTCTTCCTCAATAGTTTCTCTTTGAGTGACATGTTTACTTAAGGGGTAATTAACTAAACTATGGATGCAATAATTTAACTTTCCAGTAACTGTTTCTACCTTTAGATACTGCCACATTTCCTTTAACTCCAGGGGCTGCACTTGACGATAATACATTTCCAGCTCCTCCTGGTGTCCCCGTCCTACTGAGTGGCGTTTTGTGTGATGGAGATGAAAATGATCTCGAGAACTGCAGGCATAATGGGTTAGGTGTCATGCTTACCTGCGATGTTTCGGGGGACGTCAACATAAGATGTACGTCGGAACCATATTTCCATGTTTGCCTGAAATTGTACACAGCCAGAGTTAACCAGTGCTCCTCCTTCCCTACTCCCTCTCTGGTCCACCCCCTTTTCTTCCTCCCTCTCCTCTCGCCTCTTGTTCTTTCTCTCCCTCTCTCGCTTCCTGGCACCCATCCTTCTCTCTTCCTCTTCTCTGTCCCTCCCTCCCTCCCTCCCTTCCTCCCTCCCTCTACAGGTGGCCAGTGTGCGGAGAACAATGTTACACTAACTCCAGTGGGAGACGGTCACATGAGAGTTGAGATCTGTCTCAATGGGAGATGGGGGACAGTGTGTGCCGATGAGTCGTGGGACAGCAATGATGCAGCGGTCCTCTGCAGAGAGTTGAAACTGGATAACAATGGTATATGGACGGGCCTTTACCGTATTTTGGTTCGTATACACCTAATGCGTACGTTCACATAATGGAGGCAGTTATGTCTACATTTTCACCCAATGTTTGCCTTATTATTGGCAGCCAGTGTGACTTGGGCCGTTATGATAATATTGTTTTGGGAATTCCAAGTGCATCATTCCGGTTGTACAGTATTCTTGTACCGGCCCATTGTCATGAGAAATACCCAAGAATTTGAATTGATGATTAAATCCTTTTCTAGGGTCACAGCTATCGATAAGAAGCAGTTTCCCACTCCTCGACTTACTACCTTTTGTTATGGAGGGCGTGTCCTGCATTGGAGCAGAGGAATCTATCAGTAATTGTAGCTACAACCCCTCTGACGGTGACTGTCCGTCTGGACTAATGGCTGGTGTCCAGTGCTCTGGTAAGACATGTGTCACAACCTCAGTGGAGTCTGCATGTATAGATCATACTCGCTGCATAATATAACCTGCTAAATGACTATGTATGTATGTCCATGAATCATAAGTGAGGTTTAGATTGAAATACTCTTCTGATTGGTCAACTAGGAGCCACATAGCTTCCTCTGTAGGATGAGGAGGAACACTAGGAATGCTATTAAGGAACGCTATTGGGATAGTGTTCACCCCGAAAAAATTTTATGTTGTTTTCAATCCACGTAGTTTCATATGACTCGTGTCGTCTAGTAACTATTACTTAGGTGACATAATAGATAAAGTTTATTTAGAGATTTTGGTTCCAAAATCTCCCCCACAGCCCAGCTAATCCCAACTCCAGCCTCTCCTAGCCCTCTACCTACTGGAGTGGCCTCAATAGCCGTCAGTCCTGCTGAAAGACCTTCTCCAGTAGCTAGTCCCAGCAGCTACACCGTTTCAGAGGCTGCTGTTGATGCTAGCACCGTTGCTGCGTCTAGCTATACAAGGGACAATACTGTTGAACGTAAATGGCCTATCCCTGTTGCCTTGACTTGTGTGTGTTTACTGTTGTTCTTCTTTTTACTGTCTCTCCCTCCCTCTCTCTCTCTCTCTGTACCTCTCTCTCTTGAAGATTGCAATTTCCAACTGGTATTCAGTGGTAATATTGTCTGCAATGAGTGGCTGGTAAGTGAACCTACTATATTATTGTGTGTGTGTGTGTGTGTGCACTGTGCACTGGTGCCAAGGTTTGAGGTGCCACGTTTTCACGCTTTAGGGAAACGATAAGGGTGTCAGTTACACAAGCGAAGTCTTTTTCATGGAACAAAAACCTTTTGTGGCTTACCCATGATACTCATGCACTTTAAAAACGTGTAGTGCTGTATGGTAATAATGTTAGCACCTTCCCCCACAGTTACACCTTGCTGGTACCAAGTTAGCGAAGCTGTCGCAGGGTCTTGCTGCGAGTCTGGATAAGGAGTGCGATTGTGGCCTCACTCCGGACTTCCTAACGCTCCAAATACCACTCTGCCTCCAACAAAATCAGTTTGTGCTCCCCGGACTCCTGTCCGGTACAAACAGCATTGGCTGCAGACAGATCATGGGCTTTTTACAGAGCTGGGCTGCAAGAGGGTCTGAGATCGTTGTCGAGGGAGTTCCACTCACAACCGTCAAAGAATGCTCCGTTTTTCTTGAGCCAAGAGAGGCGCCATCTTGTAAAACAGGCACGTTCCTCCAACCAACGCCACGAGGAAGCCTCTGTTAGAGGTGGTGCTACTCCCTGGCATCATCTCGGTGTTGGGAGCCGTTCTTCTGGCCTTGGTTATTGTTGTGGTGTGCATCGTGGTGTTCAGGGTCCGCAAGAAGAAGGCGAGTGTCAGGTAAGATGTTGAATAATCAGGGGCTCATACAAACCGGGCAAATACACAATCTCATAAGGTGGTTGTTAGTGTGGGATGGCTTACAAACGCCAACCTGAAATAATGCTAGACTACTTTTCCCCTAGACTCTTTCAGTGGAAGTGTTTAGGCAGCGCGCATGCGCTAGTCGGCGGAGACCTAGCGCATGCGCTTGTGCGCCCGCGGCCGTAGCAGTGCGCATGCGCCGAGCCGTGTCACCGGACTCGGAGTGACGCGCACGACGCGGACGCACCTAGTGCTTGGACCAAAGATTTCGCCATAGCGGAAACCCTCGGACACAGAAAAGCATTTCCATTTGACTTTCCAAACTGTATCCCCTGCTGTGATTCACACTATTCACTAAGTATAATAGTTATACTCCGTTGTAAGCACACAACATACTGTATGTCCTTTCTTCTCAGAATCATAGTGCATACTGTGTCGTATTTTCTCAGGTTATCGCAGACGACAACAAACGCTTACAATATGGTGGCCGTCAGTGGTCAAACTGATGATGGAAAGATCATAGAAATCTATGACTCCCCCGAGTACTGTTCAACTGGCATCTATGAGAAAATCGCAGAGCCCTTGCCTCCAATCCCACCAAACGATGACGGCTATCTTCCAGACCCCAACCCCTATCTCACTAGCACGTTCAAAACCAGTAGCAGTCCAACTGCAAATGGTAGCATTCCCAGACAGCAGCACAAACCAAGAGACGACCAAAACACTGAGCCCGGGGCTGGTGTGTATTCTTACGTCGACATGGAGGAAATCGCGTTGAGGAATCGTGCCCCGGAGTATGATGTCCCCACCATGGATGACACTACTGGTGGCTCTCACTACCAACCTCTCCAGCTTCACGACAATGGACCGGAGTACGTCGAACCTCCACTGGATAATACACCCGGTACTGCGGGCAAGTCACACTATCAACCTCTGAAGCTGATAGAAGGCAATCCTGGGCCAGAGTATGACTAGCCCCCCTTTGGATAACGCGGCCAACGACTCGCATTACCAGCCACTGCAGCCAGGGAAACAAGTAGATTCAAGCACTTACACTACTCCTCAGGCTTGTCTGACAGTCGGCCAACCAGTCAGTGGTGATTCTCGAGATAGCACCGCGGCCAATGCAGCAAAGTCTCGCAGCAACCTACAGAACTATAAGGAGCTTATTATCCAGGAAAACGAAACCAGCGGGGACTACGCACGTTTGAACATCTGAAACTTTTAGCATTCTCTTGTAACACAAGTTCAATTTGCCATTTCCCCCTCACATAATTTCTCTAAACCCTATTCTTATCCATTGGTGCGCATGCGTGTATTTTGCAACAGTTTGGTGCGCAAAGCACAGGGTTTTATTAGAACCTAACAACTAAAACCGAGTCATTTTTATTGGGTTGCATCATGGATACCTCCTTGCAACTGGTTTGTTTATTTTGTGCACAGTATGTATATACAGAGCATACTGATTGCATGATGCATGTCTTGCTAAGGTTTGGAATTCAGTTGCACCGTTTCAGAATGACAGCTAAACATACCGTAGCTACTTGCAGTTCTATCCATGTATTGTGTCTGTGGTGTATAGGAAGGCAAAAAGATGTAAGATTTGCCAGCTCTATATACAAATTCTGGATGTTGGTCAGTGGATAAACTGCTTAGTATATACATCCTTGTTAGTTAACACCATCTTTACAACCTTTTGCTCCCAAAAGAAAACTGTGGTATATAATAATTATAGTTTGTTGTCATAGACAACGTGGCTCGTGTCCCGTTACAAGTTGCTAAATGGCCAAATAGAATCCTGTATGCATAATTATGTTGGCCATTATACCATGATACGTATTATGTACTTGCTAGCTGTGTATATAGTAGAAAACCAACCACATCCACCACCATATATGGTACAAGAGCAGGCCACCAAATGCCTATTATAGCCTTGAGAACTGCGTTGTATGGGTTTTTGAGGATTGAGGATTAGCTATAATAAATAGTCTGCAAAAAAATTAGAACATGACTGTGAGTAAAACCACTGTTGAACTAACTCCATGGTCATTAAACTTGTCATTATGCTCACCATAATAATGCGTCAAACTGATTATACATACAGGAGAATGAGTATTGCATGTATGTGTGTAATGAACCAGATGAAGACACAAGATGGGTACATTAATTATTACTGTGATTGACTGGAATTTTCATAACCGTTGGTAGGTCTCGGTGCTGTTAGCCCCGCCTCCTCCTCGTGTGAGGTAGTTTGAGAATGAGAGCCATGAAGAGTGAAGTTTATTCCTTGGCTCCTTATGTTCCCTCGGGTCCCCCTCGGCGGGGGCCGCCTGTGGTTGGCCCCTGTTAATTTGTTTGGGGGACTTCAACTGTGTCTTCACCCACCCCAATCCCTCTAGTAGACCCTCTCCATTGGTAGCGCAGCAGTCTTGGATGTCTGCAGTACACAAGCACATAACACACAGGAGATCTTTTGATCACAGAAGAGCCACTCTACTCTACAACAACCACACTTCTTTTGATACAAAAGCACCGCTAGGGCTTACACCAGGAGCAGGGCAGTTTGGTCAGGTCGAGATTTGTAGACATTTCCTGCACTGACATGGCATTTGGTAGGTCTTGCTTGTTTGCCATAACCAACAGACTGCAGTCCTTGAGCTCGTCTTCTCTTACAAGTCTGCCCAGCTCCGTCTTTACCTCTTCCATCCTCTCCCTGTCGTTGCTGTCCACCACAAAGATGAGTACGTCTATGTTGGGATAGTAGTATCTCCACAGGTATTTCTGCACATAGAAAGTGCGCATTGTTTTTTCAAGCCATCTATACCGCTGTGACATCACACTCTCCTGCTATCATAACTACGTTTCCTTTCTGAATAGACTTGTATCTACACCTGCGGTCCCCAAAAAGGCCTGCACACTCACACTTTTCCCACTGACATCCCAAGTTGTGAAGTCTACACCTTTGTAACTGATGGTTTCCACATTGAAACCTGCAGCAGAGGATATTACATAAGATTACGTACTAGTGCATACACGTCATACAATGTTTGGTTACACGGATTAAAGAATGAAGTGTATTTACACTCTAGCAATAAAGCTGCAGCTATGAACTATAATATTATAGAGGCTTTGCTTATAATTATTTTCTTGGCTTCTTTTCACATTCATTGTTTTGGTATAGAGTTGGTGTATACGCATGGATATTGCGATATTGGTGACTATATGTGATCCACTTTGGCTGCTGGGTTCACTCAGCATACACTCAGTGCTCTCTGTTGACATGGAGTCCTCTTGCTAATGGCTCGGCCGGAGTGAGAGTGTACTACTCACCCACTGTGGGAATGGTACACATTGTCTCCCTGTTCTTCAATCTGTAGAGTATGGTAGTTTTTCCAGCGCCATTCAGTCCTGTGGTAAAATTATACAGTGTCTCAACCATCAGGACCGGCAATCCAACAGAATTAGCTTTGCACCAATTAGGTACGCCCAAGGAAGGGTGTTATATTGTAGCTGACAGAATGGCAGGCAGGCGTAGCTGCAAGCTTAGTTGCGTGGGTTATCACGGCCTGTGTATATAATACTGCAGCAAAAGCATGTCTTGTTGGGTGTAAGGGAGAGGTGTAAGTGTACACCATCAGGTAACCCTAGACTGCACGAAGCTGGCTGGATGCGCATATCCGCTCTACAACTCACCTATCATCAAGACGCGGACCTCGGGCCTCCTCTGAAACTTGGTTTGTATTCTTCTCCACAGCGACTCTCCGTTTCCCATGTCTTCCTACTTCCTTTGCCCACTCCGCACACAAAGCCCCGTACTACTGCACTGTGTGGCTCACGATCACTGCTGCTGCGCGCAGGTAGATGCATTGCGCATGCGTAATAATTCCCGATTCTGCTGCGCGCGCCGGACGTTTGCACAAGCAAGGTGGATCGGACGTTTGGCTCCGACTCCGCGATCCGTGGCATTGCAGTAATCATTAGCCACTGTAGATCCCTATATGTGGGTTATAATAGTCCAGTGGCACAAAATTCATGCTACGACAGTGGTGGGATATACATGTACTGAATTTCGTTACAAAACCAGCCAGATTTCTCCGCTCACTTTCTCAACATCACCATCTTATGCTACTCTTACTAAAGTGACACTTGTAATACATGCATACATCACTGGCTGCTGCAATGTTTATCACTGTCTGTTTTTACCAGTCAAACACTCCCAATTTCCACATGGTTTGTGCTCTTGTACTCTGCATTATACCCTCCGACAACCATCAAGTTGTTGCCTGGAAGGGTGAGCAGTCAGCGCTTGGTAGCGGGCCATGGACATGTGACCAACAACATGCCACGAATCATTTGAAGGCTCATAGCTGTACACTTCATCAGTAGGTGTCTCGCTCTCGCTGTCGTCAAATCCTCCGACTGCAACTAAAACAGTGATTGAAGAGCACAGCTGTTGTGGACCCATATGCAGGTACATCAGCAGCTCGTTGCCACACGTCGAGTGCGGATGTCCGAGCAGCTGAAGCAGTTGTTGGTGAACCTAGTGATATGGTTGCTGTTCTGAGAAGACTCTGGAGGTGGCACGTGAGCACTGACTTGGTGCGGTCTTGACTGGACCAGCCTCCGAGAAGATACAGGTTTCCTCGACACAAGATAAGGAGAGGTCTGTGGAGGCTTTGGGCAGGCTGGCGAGAGTGTACCACTGCTCGCTCTCCGTGTCCAACATCTCGACTTTCTTTACGTAGCCGCTTTCCTCCGACTCGTCCATATCAGGGCTTGGGGTGCGAATGGTTACTCCGGGGCCCAGACGCCCGCCGACGACCGCTAGTTGACCGCCAGCGGCGATCAGATGCTTCCCCGCACACAAGGCAGCGATGCGACCTCTTTTCGTCGGCATTTGTGGCAGAGTTTCTACCCAGCTCTGAGCGCCGTTTCTGTCGCTGGCGCTCGTCAAACTCTGCAGGGCACCTGTCGGAGAAAGGCCGCGGAACCCGCCTACTGCGACTAGCGTGTCTCCAACTATTACTAGTGCAAAGAACTGCTGTGGGCACTCGGGAAGCGTTGACCACTTGCTGGATCTGCTGTCGTACGCGAAGACCGTCTTACCGCCTGTGGTGCTGCAGTAGATGACGTGGCCGTGCGCAACGGCCGATCCGCGGAGAACGTCGCGTGGGGCGCTCTTGCCCTCTTTCCACGTCTTGAACTCCAGTACCCGTAGTCCCTCACTCATGTTTCTTTCTGGTCCCTGAATGCTATTGAACGGGGCTTTTATAAGTATAATACGTGTGCGCATAGTCACCAGCCCCACCCCCTTTTATGCATGCGGCACAGTCACATGCCATGTATGGTTTGTGTGTGTTTACCAATATGCTGTCCATACTTTCAGTATACTGAAGTCGATGGGCTCACAGATTGTACATATATGAGCACACAACAGGTGATGGCTATATCAAAGACAGTGTCCTCTGAATAATACGCTGCAAAGTGCCCCAAAATTACCCAATTGGTCTGTCTGTCACGATGGTTCCAGTTTGTGTGGTTTGGCTGGACATCAAACATAGCAGTCACACTACGTCCTGAGCGACTCAGTGACTCAACTTTTCTGATTGAGTTAACGCTGCTTACACCAGACTAGTTCTCCACCGTGCTCAAAGGAAAGTGGCAGAATGAGGCCATTTCACGTGTGGAGATGTTTTCCTGGTTAAAATGGCCTTTGTATATACATACATTTGTTGTCAGAACGGTGCACAAACCTGCGGTCTTATTGCCTACTCACTGTGTCATTTTGCTCTTCCACCTCACCATCTGTGCAAGGGCAGCCTTGAAACACAACCTATATATGCAAGGGCACCGGGAAGCCAGCCCTGAAACACAGATGGTTATACATACAAGCTTCATCTGACTAAACATAGGATCAGAGTAGCTAATGATTTCAGGCCTCTCTTAGTCGTGGCGGTGTGCACATAGTTCAGATGTACTGTATCTCATTACAACTCCCTGAAGTGGCTAATCAGAGCCAACCAATTAGTTTTGCAGGGAGGGAAACAGTATCTCATCATTTCTTCGCTGTATAGTCTGTGCATGCCATCTTCTTATAAGGAGCAGGGAGTGGTAGCTGCAGCTGTGGCCAGTGTGCGATGGTTTATGTCTCATCACAATATTGTGATTGTAAAATTGTTGGCCGTATTATAACTTCTGCACTAACCCACAATTACATCATTGTTACTAAGAAGATTGCTCAGCAATATATCCGTGGAGCAGCTTGTCCCACAATCACCCTGTTCCCCAGCAGTTGCAGCACCCTTGACTTCTGAGGGCGGTGTTCCCTCTCCACTTTTTGTGAGCATGTGTAATAGTGTGTGCTCTCCTATGCGCTGGCCGCGTACGCATGCGCAATTAATTACGGGCTTGTCGCGTATGCGCGCCTAAACACAATCATGGCGGCTGAGCAGTATAACGGAGGAGTCGAATTTCATTCGGACACGGACGAACCCATCGACCACGGAGGCTCTGGGGACGAGGCTGATGGCGGCGGGGGCGGCAAGGAGGAAGAGGAGAAACTGGACCCTGAGCGGGTGATGGAACAGCTACTGTACTTCCTGGACGAGCTGGAGGCCGTGGAGAACGGAGACAGCGACGAGGAGTTGGCGGAGGTAGAGATGAAATACCGCCACCTCCCGTGGAGAGGCCGCTGCTGGAACGTGAGCAGGAATAATTATGTAGTAGCTCAGGGTAACAGGGTGGGCGCGGCCTACATGGGCGCCAACTTAAATTTCACAAGCGCTCAGTATAATGCATTTTACGCGCGCAAAAGTTTGTTGGGAGGATAGGACATTGCTTATAATGGTGGCAGAGGAGCTCCTCTGTAATTTGTTAGTGCTCATCTTAACATTGATTTTTGAAAGGGAACACGGAGTCATGAATGTTTCTCCCTCATCCGCCTCCCACTGTAGCTACGGTACATACATGTGTGTATGACTTATGACTACAGGGAGAATTTGTGAGGATTCCACGTAGAGCCGGCAGAAGAGCTGCCGAGGATACCGTGAGATACCGCCGCAATTACCCAGTGAGCCCCTCTGATAATTATACTCATGTGACGGTCATGTGATCTCTGTGCCCGCCGTGTTGCACGTTGCAGGATATCCCCACTGGGAAGTTCTTACCTTATCTCAACGACAATTCTGACTTCTACCAGAACCGTCGAGCTGCCTACCCGTGTGGTATGACCATCATAACAATGGAACCCTCTCTCCCTGAAATGAGGATACCCCTCTAATAAGGGCCCCTTTTCTAGACATGCGTTTCATAAATATAGTATTGCGTACTACTTTGCATCTTTCTATCCTATTTCTCATAAATAGGAGAGTTTATTGACAATATGCACACAAAGTGGTTTGGCAAATATAAGAAACTGGAAACGGAGAAAAACTACATTGAATGGTAAGATCACATGATCGTCACATGTCTAACGTCCCATGTCATGTGACCAATCAATAGGTTGTTTCCTATCAGAGAGATTGGTACCAACTGGCATGCTCAGGATCTTCAGATACGAGAAGTGAAGGTAGAACTATATACTATGATGTCATCATTTGGCATTAATTGGTGGGTGTGGCTAGACTATCATAGGTGACTGGGGTGCGAAGGTGAGAATTCTCTCGTCGTATGAGATGATGTTAGACTTTTGGGGCATGAGGCTCAAGGACCATGCTGCCGGTGAGTTGTGTGGTACTCTATTATTGGCATAGTTTGTAAAATTACACCCCTTCGAATTTGATTTATGTTGGGCCTGATACACGTATGTACATGTGTGCCAGAACCTCACACTCCAGAAGACAATCATAATTTTCAGTAACGTTAGCTAAGTCTAATGCTTGGAGATTACAATTTGGTTCATGGTACACCCCAAATGCATGGACACCAATGAAAGTGTGCATATTAGAGAGGTGTCCTCGTTTTAAATTGCAATTGCATGCACGAGACTGTTCTTGGGGAGAAAAAGGTGTCCGTATTAGAGAGGTGTCCTCTTTTCAGGGGTGTCCTAAGGGAGACACTGTATTCGTGTCAACAGTGTTCCACTGTACACATGGTGTGTTGCAGGTATCTGGAGAGGAACCCCGCTGGGTGGAGAGTGAGGTTCAAGTGTCTCAACAACTCCAGTTCCTGTCACAGACACATCACTCGCATGTTCAAGTTCCTCGGAGAAGTGGATCACGAGAAATACAAGGTAGTTTACTGGGTGATTTACTGACTGGGGAAGTATAGTTTACTGACTGAGGTAGGCAATTTCCTGGTTGGTTTGCTGCGGTAGGTATATAGTTTACTGGGTTATTTTAGTGTGGTAGGGAGTTTACTAGGTGATTTACTGATGGTATAGTGACATAACAGGATGATTACTGACAGTAGATATACTGAGGTAGGCTATTTACTGAGGTGTGTAGTTTACTGGGTGATTTACTGATGATATACTGAGAGATTACTGATTTTTCAGCCCCCATTTGTGGAGTTCATACTGCGAGAGGCCATCACTGAAGGAACACTGCCAAACACATTGGACCCTTGTCTCGAGTACTGGGTGGACATCATTAGGTATGTATGTTACAACTTACTAGAATCCGACAATAAGATGAGCTCTTACAGCATTGGAGCCCAGAAATTTCTCAGAAAGAGTATCGAACCTTAGGCTTCTCCCTTGAGGGTGTATACCCCAGCTTCAGCGGTATTGACAGTGCAGTTGCAGGTAATACTGATAATGTATACAGGCATAACCTTGTCATGGCTTCCCGGGCTACAAGTAATGTTGCCCCCTCCCCCACTCCACACACACCACACACACACAACCTTCTTTAATACCATGATAAACGATGCAACTTTTCTGTTGCGTCGAGACAAAGTTGCTTCAAGTACGGTATGATAACAACAAACATGGTTGGGTGTCTCATGGACCCATCACAACCATACATTTGAAGTTGCATGCAAATTTGTCACTCGTAACAAAGTTGCATCGTGTATCACTGGCCTTTACTCTCCTTTGCTACATGTATATAGCATCCTCTCCTTCATATCTCTCCCTAGGTCCGGGACAGAGAGGAGAAGGCTGAGGAGACTAGCAAGACAACTAGCCAGAGAACACAACCTGAGAGTCCTGGAGAAGAGACTCAAGATAGAGGCTGACACTACTACTCACTCTTGAACTAATCTTCACACACAAAAACACGCGCAATAATGCTATTGTTATAGTCTCATTGATCTTTTCCAGTAATTTTTTGGTTATTTTGAAGCCAATACACCACCACACTGGAGTTGTTGTTAATGGTTCCCAATGTGTGTCCGTGTGTGTGATGGGCTCTAAGGGCATCAGTTATGCAGCCGGTATATAGTAGCTATCGATCATTACGTTGACTGCTGTATCCTGTGTTTAATGCAATTCCTCGCCCTTATTCAGTGCTACCTATTATATAGCCATTATATCTTCGCTGTGTGCTTAGAAGGATATCATTTTATACACATTATGCACTGTAGTGTTTATCTAAGTGTGTCTCAATTGCTTGGGTAGTTAGTTAGAGTGGTATTAATTGTTCCTTTCTCTTCACTTGTCTTTGTTTTCCCCATTCCCATTATCCCCCTTCTCCTCACCCATCTTGCCGCCCTTCCTCTCTTGCACCAGCCTTTTCCCCCTCACCACCTCCACTGTTCCCAGGACCACCTCCACCTTGCTCCTCCTCACCAACCTCGTCTTTCCCCTCCTTCCCCTCCCTATCTCCATCACCGTCCCCTTCCTTGCTCTCCCCCTGGTCGCCATTATGCTTGCCGTCTAAAGAGGCTGTTGCAGGATGCTGCGTTTTCACTTCTCCTTTGCCGTCCTCCACACGGATCTTTCCTCCATGACCATTCGCACCAGCAACTCCCTCCACTTGCCCTCCGTCTTCTACCCCACTCTGCCCCGTGTGGCTTTCGTCAGGAGTAGGTTCTTTCTCTTCCACCATTCCCGTCCCCATTCCACACGGTCCCTCAGTTCCTGCCCCCATTCCACACGGTCCCTCAGTTTCTGCCCCCGTTCCGTGTATTACCTCTTTCGTTTCAGTCCCTGTCCCTATTCCATATGCTTCCAAAGGCATTTCTTTCTGGGTGCTGCGAAATCCAGGCCGGCTCATTCGTTGTGATTGAACTGGCAATGATTGGGTCACCATCTGCGATTCAGGTTTGCTCTTTCCTCTCTTCTCTTTCCTTGGGTGCTGGTTGGGACCTTCCTTGGGCATTCACTCGATCCACCATTTCCCCAGCAAACCTCCACATTTCCTCTCTCTCCTCGTCTTTCTTCAACACCTCCACCCAGTAGCACATGCAGCTGCTGAGGACATTCCTCAGACGACCGGTTGTGATGGCCTCGTGCAGCATGAACTCTATGAATGGGGCCTTCAGATGCTCCATTTTGAACTCCCCCAGACACTTTAGGATACGGGTGATCCTGAGGTAGTTGTGGGATGAATGGTTGAGGTTTTGAAACCTCTTTTGACAGTTGGGGTTAGCAGAGAGTTCACCTGGTGATAAATTTTGGTATATAGCACTTTAGTCATTAAAAACAGAACGTACCATTTTGATCCATCTGTATCCCATAAAAGTCTAGCATTAGCTTGTAAGAGAACAACAGTCTCTTAGTGGCCTTTTCGTTTGCCAGGATATTCTGCACATGAGTATAAAATGTGTGGTAAATGTGTGGTATTATGTACATTATGTTGTTATGTATTATACATAATGTCTCTGTCTCAAATGTACAATTCTCACTAGCCAAAAGTTGTACATACATCAACTTCGTGGAGTTGTAGTTCCTGAGCATGCCAGTTCATCCCCTGCTCTCTGATGGGGAACAACCTGTGTTATTGGGGGAGGGGGAGGGAGTATGCTAATATTGTTATGACAATGGCATAGATATCATACCACTGTATGAAGCTGTGGTTCCACTCCAATTCATCATAATTGCCCCACATTTCTCTGTGGAAATCATCAATCTTCATGCCATTGGGTCGAAAAGGGATCTCATTCATGTAGAACCGGTAGTTATCAGCCAATTTCTCATCATCTCTCTTGCCCTATGAGTTATGATTCATGATGCATCACATGACTATCACATGATACTCACCGGGTATCCGTCACGATACCTCTTTGTGTCTCGAGTGCTCCATGAAGATGGTCTGTCTGGAAGTTTGAGCCTCGGTTGATATCGTTGAGTGGGCTACATTGAAATAGTTACTAGTTGTAAGTAGTTGAGATATCAGGCTTACCCAGCTACGAATGGGGGAAGTGGAACAAGCTAAAGATTTTCACTCCTCTCTATTTGAGTTACCTGGTAATCATAGGAGGAAGGCTGATAGGATCGCTGAGCGGGCTAAAACAAATGGAATCAGCTAATGATGACACCAGCCACTTAAGATGTTTTCTTACCAAGTGATGTGAGTGAGAAGGCTGTCTTTGGTCTCTTTGTCCAGGGCCTCTCATAGTTTTGTCATCGTCATGCTGTCCTTCCACCACACTTTCATGATCTTTCACCTCTTCCCTCTCCGAACCATTAATACTGCATTTGCAACATATCAATAATCGTTTAATTGCGGATTTACAACCCTGCCTTTCGGAATCCAGGCTGGGATCATCACATTCGTCACACTTTTCATCCCAAAACTTGGGGCTATTAGCATCTTCCTTTGCCACAGTTTTGTTGCTCATATCTCTTTCCTTAACTCCCTTCGGCTTGATAATCTCTCTTTGTTCCCTCAAGTCCATCTCAGTGGGGTTGTCATTCGCCCCCTCCTTGGCCCTCGCCTTTTCTTCACCTTTATCCATACCCTTCAACTTGTCTACTTCCTGATCATTGGCACCCTCTGCTTGCTTTACCGACAGCCCATCTTTCCCCACCCCTTTGGCACCTTCCCCCTGTGCCACCGTGACCAATACGCTCCCCTTCTTCTCCTCGCTCACCTCCGTATCTCCTTGGTTTTCTCCTGCCTGCTGCTCTTCGCCGGCTTTCCTCGCGGTTTCCCCAGCCCCTCCTTCTCCAACAGTCATGCCTGAATCATTGGCTGCTGACTCCCATTCCATATCTTCCTCGGCAACCTGCCCGGGCAGCGGTGACTCGGCCATTGTTGCACACGCCCCCTCCAGTTTCTACTGCCGGAACACGGTGGGCGTGGCGGATCCTGCTGCGCTCTTGTGTGCGGTAAGCAGCGAAGTGAAGGTCAAGGATTGAAGGCATGGCAAACGAGTCAGTGGTGGTGCAGTCTCGTCTGGAGAGGCATATCAAACTCAGGATAGGTAGGATTGCAGCTACACAGCGAGAGTTTAGTCGTTTGCATGCCAAAATCGTGCAACATACAGGTTCTGTAGCTCTGTTGCGTAGCTTTTCTCTCACTCTGCGTAGTTCAGAAGTGAACGCGGAGGCTAACTAAACCTCCAGTTGTGTGGGTGGTAGCAAATAGCTATGTAGCTCGCTGTGTAGCTAGTGCTAATAATGTAGCGCTAAGAGCCCTAACTAATCCCCATGAGAACCAACGCTGCTAGCTACATGTACGTACTTACATCTACGTGTACGTGTTGTCTACGCCTCTGTTCAGGTGAGGCATTGCTGCAAATCATGTGCCTATAGAACAGTGTGTTTTCCCTGAAAACATTGCAGGTGAAGTGCGTAATATCCCTCCACCAGCCAGGGAACTGAGAGGTAAAGAGGGAAGGGACAGCTATGTCATCGTGGCTTTGGACAGAGAGGAGATTTTTAGGACAGCCACAGCTGAAAAATCACTGAGGTAGCTATTTACACACTGTATGCAGTGCCTGTGAGAAGAAGAGAAGGGGAAAGGGAGAGACAGACAGACTGACCAACGGACAAAAAACCGACAAACCCATTACTTTTCCCCAGTGTTCATTGTATTATAACAAAGCTCATACTACTCAACTTGAGTCCACAAGTCAATGTGTTTATCAACTCCATACCGCAGTCCTTTCTTTGGGGAAGAATTTGGATTCCTGGTCCCACGTGACTTCAGACAGCTGTCGTTTTCTATGTGATGGCAAACGATTGCCTGCCTCTGTCGAGAGACGCAAAGATTGGGAAAGTTGCCATTTACAAAGACGCTCTAATAACGGTGTGTGTCTACTTCATGCTTTGCGTTGTTGATGTACTGTATGTAGTCGTGATGTGTTATAACTGCATCCTTACTTATATTATATAGTCTACATACGTTGAAATACGATGTTTTCTAACTTTACACTATATTCTTGTATATACTATGTCCTGTTTGTCGGTTACATAATGGCGTTCTAACTATGTCTAGTGTATTCTATATGGGATAGTGTGTAGTCTGACGTGTGTACTATTGACTAGTAGTGTTATGTATGGTGGTTGTAGGGAGAAGCCAAGGAAGACAAATGGTATCGACTCCAACCCATTGATCTGGATTCTGAGGTCCAGGTAAACGCAGGTCTTCCTCTACTAATGTTTCACTGAAGCTTTTTTTTGTGTCTCTCTGCCCTTTCATCACTTCTCTTCACCCACTCTCCTTTCTTCTTTCTCTCCCACTCTCCTTTCTCCTCTTCCTTCTGCACATTTTCCTTTAAAAGGGAATGTGGCAGTATAAAAAAACGAAACTCAATTGAATTCTTTCACTGTGCCCCTATTGTTCTATCTTTAGTAATATTTATAAATTTAGCCCTTAGATACTGCCACATTCCCGTTAAGTCCTTTTTACCCACTCCCTCCCCCTTCTTCTTCTACCCTTTCCTTCCTCTTTCCTTCCTCTCCACCTTCACACACCCTACCTCCTGTTTCCCCGCCATATCTCCATTTCAGGGCAAGGTCCATCTGTTATTCAACTACAGGGAAAAGTTTGATGATGGTCAAACATACTTTGAACTCAGTGTAAAGTGAGCTTCTCTATTTACATACATACATACAAACATTCATCTTCCAGTGAAGGTCCTAGTTGGCTAGCAAAGCAAGTTTACCAAGTGAATTAAACAACTTATACATGGCTTTTCTGGCTTTTGCGTCGTGTTTAGTACATATATAGCTTCTTGATGTGTGCATGGTTTGTACCAATGGCTGGATGCAGTTTAGTCATCTTTGAAGTAGACGCACACCTCTGTCAATCAGTGATAAAGTGATTTTACTACTACAAATATTCAAAGTTACTTGTGTGTATACAGTCATTTTATGTCCATTCAACGTATGCAACCATGAAAGGATAAATTTTGCTGCCTCGGGGCGATGGGGCATGCAAACATAATACTAGTAATTATAATTCAGTGAAGAATGAGCTTATTAAACAGACTTACTTGTGCTCATGATTTGATAAATTTTTCTCTCACTGTATAGAGTGATAGAGGGCTGTGGACTGTCTGGCCTCGGTCCAAGTGGGTTTACCGATCCTTACGCACAGGTTGTCATTCTGGGACCAACCGGTTTGATGTACGTACATTAGGTCACATGACTACCACATGACCTGTCACATGACAATCACACGCACAGGTCGGAGGTGAGGAAAGGGTTAATTCACAGAAAGGACAATGACCCACAGATGAACGAAACTTTCTTTTTTCCAGTAAGTTTACCACGTGAAAACCCAAGGCAGATCAGTACGTATAGTGTTTAGAAGAAACCAAAGAATTTTTAATGCCAGGACATTTTGTTAGTATACACTCCATGGCAACTGCCTTTGGCCCGAAATGCAAATATGGAGCCTCATAAAAAAAAATGTAAAAAAGTGCCGCAGTACCAAAATGTTGAGATATTGTAGTTAGCTCTATGGAGGTATTATGTGTATTTGTAAAAAAAGTGTATATGTAGTTTGAATTTTGACATAATATTGTTGATGTATACGCTGTGTGTTTGTTTGTGTATCTGTTTTATAGCTGAGCGAGACTGAGTTGAAAGATGCTATTGTCAGGTACAGAGATAAGTAAAAAGCAACTCGCAAACGATGAACCAACAGAAATTACAAAATACCAACATTTACGTGTCTTTCCCCCTGCAGGGTGAGCTTGTGGCACCACACGTCACTCTCAGAGGACCTCTTCCTGGGCCAGGTCATGTGACTCCCATGTGACCAGTCATGTGACTGGTTAAGTAATGATAGAGTGTACTATGTAGCAATACATTATGGCAGAAAAGCAAAAAAGTTTCGACCTAGAAAAGCCCCTCTTACTGCATTGATCATTTGTGTGAAGCAAGCCCACCTTGTCTGCCATTGGCCACAGTGTTTGTTTGATGCTGTCCGTACTGCAATGCATTCGCTTCTTTGACAGCCTCTTGCGCCGGGAGTCGCTGATGGTGAAGGTCTGGCACCCAGGGAAGGTGTAGAAGGCGACATGTCAGCTAGTTGCATAATTCTGAACACGTTCACACTATCTGCCTTAGCCAAAGTTTTGCTTGGTGCTGTCCGTACTGCAATGTATTGTACTAAACTGCAATTTACTAAACACATTCACACTCGTGTTTGGTACACGTTTAAACTCGTGCTTGCTCTCCAGAAATTAAACAAACCCTATTGCTGTATGTTCCTGCACATAGAACCTAATGTTAGATACCATTACGGATGATGTGTAATGCTCTCCCATAACAGGTGAACGTGTCCACGAGTGAAATAGACAGTTCCCGTGCCTACCACGGCTGGTTCCAGTTGTCACCGCGGCCGCCAGACACCCAGAGTGTCCTACAGGACAAGGTTGACCTGGGGACGATGCGGCTCAGCGTCAGCTACTCTCAGGACAGAATCTTCCCTCTCGAGATGTACAGACCTCTGCAGACACTGCTGCTACAGACACTGGAAGTCCTAGTGAGACGTCAGGAATGGCTGCGTGTGCAGTTTGGATATGTTAGGGATGCTGCACTTGTGTCTCCTCAGAATGAAAGTGCACTTATTGGGAAGACATATCTCATTGGGTGGAATGCACATGCATAGAGAGCATAGCTGACTAGACGTTTCAGTGCAATGTCTAACTCTTTATCTGCCTTCTCTCCATGTCTGTCCATGTGTTTCTCTCACTATCAACATCTCTCTCATGATTCATCCTTTCCTCTCTTCTCTCCCCCATTCTTCTGCCCTCCCTTTCTTCCTTCTCCCCTCACTCATCCACCCCCTCCCCTCCCCCTCTGTCTGTGTGTTCAGGATATCACGGACTCAGCTCTCTATATCCTCAGTGAGGTCTACAAAGACAAGTCCAGCATGACCCGCTCACTAGTCAGAATCTTCTTCAAACTTGGCTCTGTGAGTGACGGGGAAAGAAACATGGCAGAGAGTGGGAGGATGAGAGAGAGGGAGGGAAGATGAGAGAGAGAGTGGGAAGATGAGAGAGAGGGAGGGAAGGAGCCCTGATGTCTGCCTGTAGATTAACTACTTGGCAGCTATTCTGTTCTTCTTAGATCCCTCCGCATTCTTGTCTAGGTCAACTGCCAAATCTGGTATTAACCTCTTCCCCTCCCCACTCCCTATATACCTCTCACACCTGTCTCTTCCTCTCCCGCCTCCTCATCCCCTCCTCTCCTCTTCTTCCCATCCGCGTTCACCTCTTCCCTCAATCTGTCGTCTCAGTTAGAGCAGTTGATAAAGAGACTTATTGAGCACGAGGTCTCCGTGACCTCTGACCCCAACACCCTCTTCCGTGGCAACAGCATAGCAACCAAGATGGTTGATGAGTTCATGAAGCTCATTGGTCTGTCGTATCTCCGGAGAACTCTACAATGCTGTATTGATGAGGTATGTCAATGACATTTTTGCTGCAAAACAAGCAGGTCTATAACTCATTGCTGACGTGTACTGTTTAGATATTTGAGTCTCGGAAATCGTGTGAAATTGATCCTTCAAAGCTGTGTGACGGAGAAAACATTGATGTGAACATGGTATGTATGTAATTGCTATAGGAAATGCCATGTGTGATCAATCAGTATGTTCTCCCCTCTCTACTTTTTTCGCACTCTCTCCGTCTCACTCTCTTACATCTCCCCCCTCTTTTCCCTCTTCCCTCCTCCTCTTTTCCCTCTCTCTCTCTTTACCTCTTCTCTCTCCCCTCCCTCTCTCTCTTCCCATCTCTCTTTCCCCCTTCCCCCTCTCTTCCTTTTCCTTTACCTATTCTCTCTCCCCTCCCTCTCTCTTCCTATCTCTCTTCTCCTCTTCCCTCCCACTATCTTCCCTCTCTCCCCCTCTCTCTCTTCCCATTCCCTCTCTCCCTCCTCCTCCCTGCACCAGACCAACCTCTTGTACTTTGTGGAGAAGATCCTCAGTGCCATAGTGTCTTCCTCTCTCTCTTGTCCACGCCTCATGTGCAGAATATTCTCCCTCCTCTCTCAAGCGGCTGTCAGAAAGTTCCCTGGTAAACCTACATACACTAGAGTGAAATAAAGGCGAGATAGAGATTAGTACAGTGAGATAGCAACGAGATAGGGCACATTACTATTCCATATTCCGACTTTAGTTTAAGGATAGTTGGTTTGTCTCTTTTTCCGCTCATGTGCCTATAAAAAATGCAAAATCGTTGATAGCCTTGAGGGAGAGGCAGCGAAAATACAACTCCATACTCCAACTGTAGTCAAAGTATTAGTTTGTCTCTTATTACACACATGTGCCTGCAAAATCGTTGACACCCTTATTTGTGAGATTGGGAAAGGGACAGAGAAATTCAGGCAGGATAAAGATTCGTAAAGCGAGATAGGAATAGGTGCAGCGAGAAAAAGTATGTTACTATTCCATACTACAACTGTAGTCAAAGTATTAAAGATAGTTAGTTCGTCTCTTATTCCACATATGCGCCTACTAAAAATGCAAAATCTTTGACACCCTCATTAGCTAAAATTGGGCAAGATAAGGATAGGTGCAGCGAAATAGAGAGTATGTTACTATTCCATAGTCCAACTATAGTCAAAGCATTGAGGATAGTTAGTTTGTCTCTTATTACACTCATGTGCCTACAAAAATTGCAAAATCGTTGACACCCTTATTAGAAGGTTGGTAGAGGCACACCCAAATTAAGGAAGCGAAATCAGTGTGTCTAGTGTGGTAGGCATGGGTACGTATATTATGCCGTATGTAATATCGTACAGAAACAATGTTATACAATTTAACCCTGTAATCTGTCACAGATAAACACAACATAGTCCAATACACGGCAGTGAGTGGGTTCATATTCCTAAGGTTCTTTGCTCCAGCCATCCTCTCTCCTCGTCTCTTCCAGCTCCGATCTGAGATTCCCGTACGTTCCGTCTGATCAGTGGTGTCACTCTGTGCTAAAGCTTATCAATATTGATCTGAGATTCCTGTACGTTCCGTCTGATCAGTTCTGATCAGTGGTGTCACTCTGTGTTGAGACTAGTCAATGTTGATCTGAGATCCATGTATGTCTGTATGGGTTGCTGATCAGTTATGATCAGTAGTGTCACTCTGTGCTAAAGCTTATCAACGTATGTTTGTATGGGTTACTGATCAGTGTTAATCAGCTGTGTCATCGTTGTTAAAATTATATTAAGGCATCGGCTAATGGCATCAATATGATTGTATTTTTACTGATCGCTGGTTGACTTTGCAGACCCCAGTAGTAGCACGAACACTGACCCTCATATCAAAGACAGTACAGAGCATGGGCAACATTGGAACACTATCAAACAAGGTATGTGACATCAGATGACATCACAGGTGTATCACATGACTCACTGATGACATCACACTGCAGTCATCGGGAAGTCATAAGGAGTCCTACCTGGTCCCACTGAATGAACAGCTGATGGACGAGAGTCATATCAGAGACATCAAGACAGTCAGTTTCCCAGTCCCCATTCACATGGTCCAATTCTCCCGTTCAATTCCATACATGCCCCGATTTGCTGTTCACTAATTCTGCCAATTGCATTCAGTAACTCCACAGTACCCACAATTCTAATGCTTGCACTTCGTCATTCACATTCTGCCATCCACCCATACTGCCACCGGCACCTCCATCATATACCCATACTTGCATTCTGTCATTGCCCTTGTCATTCACCCATACTCCCATTCTGTTGTTCACCAATTCTGCCATTCCGTCATTCACCCGTACTCCCATTCCCTGGTTCCAGTACCTGACAGCCATAGCAGACCCTACAGGAGGCCAAGACATTGGACTGGATGACCTCACCTACAGAGAAGGGTGGGCACATTCCTATTCCCCCATACTTTCATAATCACATTCTGGCCCCGCCCACCCAGATTCCTGATAAAGAGGTCACAGGGGAGACGGAAAGGGCCGAAGGGACCTAAGAACTTCAGGAGACGATACTTTGTTCTGACGGGCAAGTCCCTGACCTATGCCAAGTCTCGGGGCGACTCTCCGCTGTGTGAAATTCCTCTCTCTCACATGCTGGCTGTGGAGAGAGTGGAAGACCAGGCCTTCAATATGAAGTTTGTGAGTCTCTGTCTGAAGACTGTGGAGCATGCTGGCTCTGCAGTTCTCTTCCGTATATGTATACCACCACTCAGTGTGTGCCATTCATTATGTAGGTATCATTACACTCAGTACGAAATTACAGACACACCCTTGGAGCCTAGCCCCATAGAACAGTATTGCCCCACTTACTGCATATTATTTATAAGTCCCCAGCAAGTCGTTGTAAGACCCCACTACGCTGCTCCGTGTCACAATCCTGGTTCCATGCAAGCATCAACGAGGCCGCGAGGCAACTCCACTACCATTCAGTGTGCCTTTCATTTTTAAGAGGCGATTGAAGCAAGCGTTTGTTGTTGTTTGAACTATGCATGCTCCTAGCATATTATGTTCACAAACGACAACTCTGCCACTTGACAATGCACAGTCATCGTTTACAAAAAAACCGCAGGAGTAAATAGGTTTTTGCTGACTTTGTAATATTGTGTTCTGCCCTGCCCTCCCTCCAACAGATGTTTCAGGTTGTTCAACCGGGCAGGATCCTGTACATGCAGGCCAAGAACAGCGTGGAACTAAAAGAATGGTTCGTAATCGGAAAAATGACAGGGGGCCCGTGATTTCGACCCCTCTTGCAGGTTGTCGTCACTGGCGAGGGTGTGTGGAACAGGTGGCGGAAGACAGGACATGTTCCACGCTGGAGCCTTCATCAACAACCAGTGGACCTGGTACGTAGGTGACGATGTCGTGGTGATGTAACGATGACATAATTTTCTATTACATCGCTCAGTTGTGGTGGTATCAGAGATGAACCTAACTCTGGCTGCAAATCTGTCACACTGTAAGTCCCAGTGATGCAGAGAATTTTCAATAAAATTTCCCCTTGGGTTCACTCTCTCTTCTTCTCCTTAACATCTTCCCCCTCTCTTCCTTCCACCCCTTCTCTTCTCCCCTTTCTCTCTTTCCTTCACATCCCCTTTCCCATCTCCCGTCCTCTATACTTCCTCTTGTCTGTCTCCCCCACTTCTCTTCTGCTCTTTCTCTCTTCCCCCTTCCTAATTCCCTTTCCCTATCTTTTTCCTCCTTTCCCTTCCATAATGTACTTATCCCCCCTTCCCTCCCGTCTTCTTCCTCATCCCTCTCTATTTCTGTCTCTTCTCTCCCTCCCGCCTCCCTCTAGAGCTATGCAGGTATTATCGGGTCGTGGAGACATTGATCTGGAGAGGGAGCTGAACAGGGTCTACCGCATGTTCCTCGAAGGTCAAACCAAACTCGTCACATTGAAAGGTTAGAACAAATCTAGCATCCATAGTAGCCTTCACAACCTATGTGTGTGCGTGTTAACGTGATATCCGTGCAATGCTGCACTATTAATCCTTTAATGTCACTAAGTATGGTAGTATAGCCCTCATGGTACCTAGCATCATAGATGTATGGGGCTATAATAGGGAGTTTTGTTCACCAATAATGTTTGCTATTGTATAACACTATACATGGTAGTAACATATTTCTCTTTTCTTCCATTTCTGCCATTGCTGCTCCCAAAACGTCAACTCCACCCCCAAAGGAGAGGCCACCCTGTCAGCCAGAAGAGACTCAACATCTCTGCCGTTGAGAGTCAGCAACCTCTGCGAGCTGCTCATCTTTGTCAAGAACCTCGAACTCTCCTGCACGGCCCAACCTGAGCCTCAACTAGGCTCCAAGTAAGTACAGTGGAACCTCCGATAGAGGCCCCCCCCAAGATAGGGCAAGATAGAGATTACCTCTCTATGTGTTTCAACCATATCTTAACCCCCGATAGAGGGCCCCCCCCAAGATAGGGATTACCTCTCTATGTGTTTCAACCATATCTTAACCCCCGATAGAGGGCCCCCCCCAAGATAGGGATTACCTCTCTATGTGTTTCAACCATATCTTAACCCCCGATAGAGGCCCCCCCCAAGATAGGGATTACCTCTCTATGTGTTTCAACCATATCTTAACCCCCGAAATGAAGTCACCTCACTCTGATCATGAAAATGCACTTTCGGTCCAGTTTTTTGGATTCGTACCAACATCTTAAGTGCAATGGAATGAGACAAAGCACAATACCAAAGGATGCTAATCAGCATGCATTCCCTCTCCATTTGTTTACAGTGGAATGAACTCTATGGAGCCAACGATTTTGTCCAGCTTGTAGAGAGGTCGTCCCTATATTATCTCGGAAGTATTAGCATGGGGCATGCTAAAGTTTTTCTATGGGGAGAGAAGTGTGTTATTTTAGAGAGGTGTCATCATTACGGGTGTCTGTCCACTGTATTCGTGTTATTGTTCCTATGCCCCGCCCACAGACACGCCCCCTATGTGTGTCCGGTGGATCAAGCACTGGTCGTCAGATGATAATAGCTACTGGAGAACACACAATATAGAGAAACACCTGTTTTTACTGCCTTTATTATACACATCATCTCTCTGCTAATACTATCATCTCTCGTGGAATTCGTAGTTTTTAACAAAGCTTCATGAATATCATTATACCCGCTTTTATAGGCGTATATACGTGTGCGCGCAGTGTGTGGGGCGCCAGGAGCACGTTATAAAACGCGTGGGTTTTCACGCTTTCGGCTTTGCAGTGTAGCAGTGGAGCTTGTGAGTGGAAGTTGGTATGGCGGACTATTCTAGCATGGACGAGGCGACGCTCAACGAAAAGGTTAGGGTACTATAGTTACACAGACTAGTGTAGCTCTATCAATATGCAATTTGGTCGGTTTATGAGCCCCCTAGGCAGTCCACTGTTTGCGTTTTTCGCTTGGGTGACGTGGTGTGAGCACTGGGAGAAGGCGAGTAGTGGGCAAACACTGCGCGCACCAAAAACACAGGGCAGCTATTAGATATAGCTTCTTTTATACATGAAGAAATTAAACCATGTGATGCCAAGAGAAAATGTTCGCCTGCTGCTTCCCCACGTGCTAGAAAATGTATTATGGATTTCACATGGGGTTGTGAATCCGTTTTTCTTTCTCCTCCCTCCTCCGTTTGCTTGCAGCTGAACGCAGCCACAGACTACGAAGAGAGAGCTAGCATCCGCAAGGCTCTCCGGCAGCTGAAAAAGGATCAGGGTAGGCCCGTTGGACGGACGAGCAGACGAGACGCGGGCTACAACAGGTTCGCAGGGACCAGTGCAACTACCACGAAACCCGTCACCCCCAAAAGCTACATTGTGGGGCAGAGTGCGGAACAATCGGTAAGACCTCTCGATTCCACGTCTTACCACCTTTCTATCCCCATCATCTCAATGCACCAATCTCTCTCTCCTTTTTCCTCTCCTTTATACCATCTATCAACTCTTTTCTGTTAATGTTCCACCTTAAACTATTTCTCCTCTCTCCCTCCATATTCCCTTTCTCTCTTCCAACTTTAACCCTTTTTCTCGATCTACCGCCATTACCACTTCTTCAACCTCCAGCCGGCAAGGGGTCCAACTCCGACCAGGACTCCGCCTACATACAGCCCCGCCCCCGTCACCTCCCCGCTCACTCGGACCCCACCCCCTCCGAAGGAAGCCTCGCCACAGCTGCAAGAGTCCCCTTCCCCCGATGATGAACCAGATGGAATCCCTCCTCACACAGAGGAACCAGAACCACCTGCTTCCCCCGAGGTCCCATCTTCACCCCCTCCCCGCTCTCCCTCCCCTCCCCCCTCCCCACCTCACCAGAAATTCCGCGAAGAAGAGGTAGACAACGAAGGAGATAACGAGGAGGCGGAGCCTGAAGAGGAAGAGGAAGTGACGGCTAATGGGGCGGAGGAGGAAGTGGAAGAGCCTGAAGATGACCAGAAAGAAGAGGAGGAAGGAGAAGAAGAGGAAGAAGAAGAGAAGGTAGGAGAAGAGGAAGAGGAAGAGGAGGAGGAGGAGGAGGAGGAAGAAGAAAAAGCAGACGAACAAGCCCATGATGAGGTTTGTAAAATCTTGCAGATACTACTTTTCCCACAAAGCATCATACAAGTATATACTTATATAGGCACTTCTCCATTTTTAAAACTATTCCCTCTCTTGCTATGCTGGTGTGGTCACATTATTGCAATTCCTACAGCCCGATGAGGTACAGCAAGAGAAGGAGGAAAAGCCACGCCCACCACCCGTCAAACCAAAGACGCCTACATCCACCGAAGACTCAGGTGATGATGACCTTCTACCAGACTTATGACCCTTTCTCTCCCTCCCTCTCTTCCGTGTTCAACTTGCCATCCATCTGTTAAGAATTATGGGAGTACTGGGTTTATATACCATTCCGACATGTTTAGAGGCTTCTTACATGTGTTGGAGGCTGTGTTGGAGGCTGTGTTGGAGGCTGTTTTAGGCGAAACATTGCACTCCCCCCTCTCTCTTCACTCTCAGAACGTCTCCCTAATTGAGGGTTGGCATGCTTCCCTATTAGTGTGTGTGAGAGATTGTCTCAGCAATACATGCTACTAGGTAGTGCGAGGGCATTGTGCCAACTGCCTGACATACCTGCTGATTAGCCAGCCCTCCCTGCCCCAAAATATGCCCACTCTCCCTCTCTTCCCTCTTCTCCAAATATAGACGGGTCACCGTTTGGCTCAAAACTTCGGTCCAAACGACCCCAGTTTCAGACCGGGACCTCCAGGGAGAAAGAGAGCGGGGCTAAGGCTGAGTTTCAGGGGTTCAAGCTGCGGAAGACATCGTCTCAAGACCAGCAGCAGGGGAGGTCGTCGCCACATGGTGGTGTGGACTTTGGAGTCAAGCTTAAAGTGAGTCTCTCCCTTTGTCTCTCCCTTCCTTCCTTGCCCCTCTCTACTTCCCTCCCTCACTCCCTCCCTTTCTCCTTGTCCCTCTCTCTACCTTACTCACTCCCTAGTTAGTGAACATAGGGATCGGGTATATGTGTGTGCATACGTTACTTGTGTGGAGTTACGTCACACAGAGCAGTTGAGCTTTTCACGCGATGAAAATTTCACAGAAGTTCCAAAATGATTTATAGTTACCAATGAAAACGTCAATGGGCATATTACTGTACCGTGTGGTGACTCGCTCTCTCTCTTGTTGTCTTGCTGTGTTGGGTATTGAATGTGGGAGTTGAGGTGTAATGGAATGTAGGGGGGAACTCTATTTACACAATTCCTTGTGTGTTCATCAATGGTCCACAAAGTGCAATAACAACTACATCTCTGTTCCATTCCACTGGACTGGAATGACGACGCCTAACCATCAATGTAAAGTGACCATTACACAAAATGGTGTCCTCATTATAGCATATCCTTAGAAAGGGTTTCCTTATTTCAAGGGTATATGGGATAAAACTGTAGCTCAGTCACCAAAAGTCAGAATGCTGTGACACATTTTGGTTGCAGATCAGAATAGCGAATTCAGTAGAAGTAGTCTTCATTCCATTCCATTGGACTGGAACCAAGACCAATCAGCAACAGTCTTAATTCCATGTCATAGTATGGAATGAGGACTACCCACTAATAAAAACGTCAACTGGGCTCCCTATAAGGAAAAACTAGAGCACAACTGGCAGACCTGCATTAGCTGTCTATTAGGCATTCCGATCATTCCAGACCCTACACTCATTAGCAGCATGTTACAGGTATTGCGGGGTCGTTAATTTCTGTTGAGACGCCAACCTTTTCATGTGGTTGGCAGGCGGCGAGATTGTAGCTCAACATGACCGACATATGCACGAAAATGGACTTTGACTGTAGCAGTGAATGATAGGTTCGTGTAGCCCGACAGGTCTGGTTGTTTGGACGACGTGCCTTTTGGCTCTGGACAAAAGCCTATTATAGTCACTTGCACTGGACACTCAGTCAGTTTATAGGTAGCCCTTTGCCTGCAGCTAGCAGTTGCTCACCCAGCCTTGCCTGTAGCTTGCCTGCAGTTGCAGAAAGTTTCTAGCTAGCTATGTATGGTGTGGCTCTGATGGGACCTATGAAGTGCGTACTTTGTGTATACATTTAGTTCTGCTGTTGTCTGCAGCTCTACCGCTAAAGTTTACAGCTATAGTCTAGTGTTTTTGCTGCACATCTGGTGACTCCAATTGAGAGACCCCTGGCTCTTCTTGGATTCTTGGCACGTCCGCTGGTGTTTGCAAGTGTTGTCAGGAAGCCTGCCGTGTTTTGAAACCGTGTGCAGTTTCTGTTGCTGCTTTTCGTGATAAGCGGGAAGCTCTATGGATTCTGGTGCTGTGTGCAGGAGACTCAAGACTGGTCGCCGTGTGCGTCCCGGCTCCATGATAGCTAGCAGAATGCAGGTGTTCGAAGCTGCAATCCAGCGGCCGAGTGGTGGTGGGAAGGAAGAGAGCGAGAGAAGAAAGATTGGGAAACATCTGTTCAAGGCTAGCTCCATGATGGATCTCGTGGGTGGTGGGCGGGGCACTGCTTCAAAAGCCACACCCACAACAGAGACGAGGGTTGTGGTGTGTAACCCTAGCACCGGGCAAGCCATTATCCCCAGAGTCTCCTCCACCTCCTCACTCCTCACTTGTATCCGGGCAACTGCTGCAGGAGGCCATGCCAACAATAAACCACGCCCACAACCCACCCCACCCTATCGCGGGGGTAGCACGTCGAGTGCCGATTCAGACTACAGCACTGGGTCCCAACACAGCCCCCCTCGAGATGAGGACCCCTGCAATTTGGACCCCCCAGATGACGAACCCCCACAGACCTCCCCCACCACAGGGGCTAGTGGAGTTAAAAATCTGAAACAGTTTTTCGAGAAGTCTCGACATGCCCCGCTCACCCGTGCTTCTTCTCTCCCCCACCTTCCCCCTTCACCTGTCACACCCTCACCTCCCTCTCTCCTCACCCCTTCACCCTTTCACCATTATCACCACCCACACAGAGTTCCCGTTTTACTCCCGCAGTTGATCAAAGGTGGGCATGGCCCAAAATCGTCCACCCTCCCTACCTCTTCTTGCCTCAGACAATCCCCAGCACGGCACGGCAAACTAAAGACACCACTATTACCTCAACCTGTGAAACACGTTCGAATCGTCGAACCTTGCCTCCAGAGAAATAATCTCCAAGACAACGCCAAATTGGCTGTGCAGACTCACAAGAAGCTTCCTCTTCTTCCCCCCTCAGTGTTGCGAACCCCTCCATTTAGACATTCGTCCAACTCCCCTTCAACTGTCCCCCCGCCTAAGCCCCCTCGGGCTCCTAATAGACTCCAGCTTCACAACATTGAGCAGGAGGTAAAGTATTTGTTGACCTCTTTTAATGACACTTAGCTTTTAAGAAGAATACTTGTACTAAAGCTATGAAGTTTCAATCCCAGTGCTAATGCTTTAGTTGCCGAGCAAAACATTGTTTCAATGTGGTATTATATTTATGTGGTGGGCAGCACATGGTTCTACGCGATTCTAAATATGCGCAAAACACGCTCCCTCGCCAAAAAAGTGCGACATTCATTCTAGTGTACTATTAACCCTCTGAATAATGTGCAAAGGACAGTTTTGGTCCCATAGTTCCACTGTGTTACCTGTATATACAGGCATAGGCACTGACAGATGTATGGAGCTATGATTAGGAGTCTTAATACGTCTCTGAAGTTAATTCACGAGTCTTTGTGCGTGGACCTAGTCAATGGCATCAAGGGCCCCTTGTCGTCTGAATGGCTGTGTTGTATGCATGTATGCACATAGCCTCACTCTGTGACTGGATATACACACGAAGGAGGGAATGGGGCCCTTTGAATGTGTGAGGTTCATATACAGTGTGTGTATATAGTGGTAGGGGGATGTTGATCTCAGGGGAATTGTAGTAGTCTTGATGTCATTGACAAACAACTCCTTCCTCAATCACTCCCCCCTCCCGTGTTTTTTCTGCTTCATCTCCATCCTCCCTTCATGCTATCCTCGTTATTCGTCGCAAACACGTATCTGGAGATGGTGGTGCATGTATATAGCTTACCATTATCCGATCCTCTCTACTCCCCTCCCTCCCCTTCCCCTCAGTGTCGTCCCAGTCCGTCCACCACTGATGCAATCCCCAGTAAAACAGAGCAACCGGAGATCCGTTCTCGGGCCAAGACCTTCGGCAGTGCTCGCCAAACTCCTTCCTCTTCCTCCTCCTCCTCCTCCTCCTCGGGACCTCGTACCCTCCGAGACTACCAGCAGCTCTCGGCTCGCAGTATGAGGTCACAGGCCAAGAGTCCAGACGAGAACGAGAGTGAGGGAGGTATGTGAGAGTGGGAGGAGCCTAGTGTCTGTATATACTTCCCATGGATGTTTTCAACCAAGAGAGTAGAGAGTAGAGTAGTAATGTGTTAGATCTGGTGATAATTGAACGAGGAATTTAGTGTGATAACTGTTGACCGCTTGATTAGTTGGACCTACCCCCCATTTTTGCCTGCCTGCTTGATGGTGTGAGCTATGTATCATTGTCATTAACCCTCAGCGCGCATGCGCAGCGAGGGTTACGGTTTGTCTGCATCTGTCTGTCCATGCTCCAACTCACTTCTCGATGGCATATTCGTCCCACAAACGATACGACGTAATAAACGGGTAATAAGAATTAATCGAACGGTTTTCTCTGAAAATGCTCCATTGCAGAGATCTGAGCATTACCAGCATAGTACGCGTACAATCCGTCGGCCATTTTTTACTCGCGGAAAACGAGCATGCGCATTCTACACGTGGCCGATCCAGACGTTCGTGTGTACGTGTGTGCGCGTGCCGTGAGTTACGATTTTCCCTGGCTAGGCTATCAATCATGCCTCCAGAACTTTTGTGCGGTTTTCTATGAAACTGCCCCGTTGCAAAGCTAGAGCGCGAAAAAGGCAATATGCAGGGACGGCTTACCACGGTCTGATCCGATCCGCGTGCCTCGGAGGCACAAGAAGATGCAACGCAGGGCGTGTATCGCCTCTCGCATGCTGTCTAGTAGTGTAGTTAGTCCGCGTCAGACTCTGCGGGAGCTGGCAAGAGACCACGAGTAACAGCTAAAACTAAACCCAGCCCATCAATTAGTGGTACCGCGCATGCGTTTACTTACGCGTCACAATGCGCGCCGAGGGTTTGCACTTCAGTTCGAGTTGGTAAATTCTGCAGCAAATGAGTTCACTTGGGGGCAGAGTCACTAATACTGTAATTGGGTAGTTGAATTGTGGGGTTTACAGTAATTTTGGTCCATATACGTATACGCATGAGAAGTGTAAAAAGAGCTTCCGACGTGCTATTGCAAAATACAGCACTTATAGATTGCTTTAACACAACTATATATATACGTCATGATACCACTTTGTAGCTAAACGAATGAGCCGTAAGGTGTCCCCATAGATATGTTTCATGTACTGGTGTGCATCGGTGCATGATTTTGAGGTAATTGGGTGTGTGCAACTATAATCGCACATTTACGATGACCGATTAACCCCTGGGTGTGTGCGTGTAGGATCTACTATGCCAGTGGATGAGCTACAGCGATATCTGGTAGCCTATGTCAACCAGGAGTTATCTCTCTCTCCCTCCATTCCTTCTCGGGGGAAGGCTCTTTATGACGTCTGTTCTGACCCATCCAACCTCTGGTATGTGTGTATGCACTCTCTTCACCCTTCTTTCTTCTTTCCTTCCTTCTCTCCCTCTTCCTCCCACTCCCTCCTTCTTCCCTCTCTGCTTCTTATGTGACTATATACTTTACCTTCGGTGCTTTCATTAACCCTCGGCGCGCATGCGCAGCGAGGGTTACTGTAGTCGTTCGTGTGTCTGTGTCTACGACTATTCTCGCACTACAGGCTACGAGGCGGCTTATGAGCGATACCAACAGCTTTAGCGGTACATGGGCTAGAAAAACAAAATGGCGATTTTTCTGAAACGACTGCGTTCGAGAGCGACAAAGTGACACGGTCGCGGACAGCGTTGCGGTGGCCCAACCCATCAATAAGCGGTGCGCATGCGTGTATTAGACGCAGTATGCTGGCTTCGACCTGATCCGCTTGCTCTGTGTACCTTGGAGGCACAAGAAGCCACAGCGAAGGGTGTGTATCGACTCCCGCATGCTGTCTACTACTGTAGCTAGCCAGTGCCAGGCTCTCCGCAAGCTACTAGCGGGAGACCGCGAGTAAACGCCAATCGCCCCAGCCCATCCATTAGCGGTACCGCGCATACGCAGTTCGCTGTGGGTTTGCACTTCATTTACACTTTTCCCATTCAAGTAATGGGTGGTGGTCTGATGGATAAGCACCCCGTCTCTTGATCGTGAGGTCCCTGGTTCGATCCCGGGGGTGTGCGCCTTTTTTACAATGATGTAATATATAGGAGTGTTGGCTGTTGGTATAAGTGGAACGTTTTTTCATTACCTCTCAAGGCCAGCCCGAGTGGCTAGGTGGTTAGAGTCGTGGGGACTGACACCATAGGTGCCGGGTTCGTATCCTCGATCCCGCACTAAAATGTCAGGTGGTCCAGAGCATTGGCTGGGAACAGCTCTGGTTCCTCCCCTTACCCACAAATCTACCACTGACCCACGTTTCTCAAAGGGCAGCAGGGCAGCAGGGCAGCAGGGCAGCGTACCGTACAGTTCGGCATAGCACTGTGTCCGTAGACGTCTGTCTGGAGAGATGAAGGGCTGGCCGTTTTTTTTTTCAACCTTGGGTTGTTTTTTTTTCACTAAACAATCCACGGGTAATACGAAAATTAATAGAGAGATGAAAGGTTGGTAATTTTTCAACCTTATATATTTTTTGGCCTCAAACAGAAATAGGGCTGGGCATTTTTTTTCCAACCTATGTGAAATGGTGCGCTGATGCATGGTCAAGACCATCAATTGTGGTGGTGCCACACTTGTGTATGGGTTCCACATTTCTATAGAGTGTGCCGAGGGTTTGCACTTTAGTGCTTTTCATTATTCTGGTATTGTCTACAGTAGATATCAGCACTTTTAGAAAACATAAACCATAGTTACTGAAAATTGATCTACTTACATTCTGTACATCTCTGAGTATGCATGCCACTAACACACACTCCCCTCTCTCTCCCTCTCTCTCTTTTCACCTCTCTTCTCTTCCCCTTCCCCTCCTCGCAGTAAACTCATCAACAGGTCCGTGAGGCACACGGTTGACCTTCGAGCCCTCACCATAGTAACCTCAAACATGTCCCCCGCCGACAAAGATGAAGCAGATCAGGAAAACATGACGTTGACCATCGAATCGGCCCGTGCCATCGGATGTCGCATCACCGACTCAACCGGGGACAAAATTCTGAGGAAAGACCCGCCCACCATCCGGAGTTTCCTCGTTGACCTAATAAGGGTGCGTTTCCATGGCAATGTTAGTATGTTGCAAAATCTCAGTCGCGATGTTAGTGTGTTACTGGTTCCAAAAACGATGTCTCAGACACCCTGTAGTTATGTCATTGCTATTTATATCATATAGTGTGTTAATCTCATTCGTAGTTTGTTATGGTTACGACCTCTTTGGCCTCCGCAGGCAAGGGTAGTCAACATGCCAGGGATGGACGACGAGCCGACAACGACATTTACAAACCTGTCAGTCCTGTTTTCGAAACTGGGCATCTCTGAGGGGGTTGACGGTGGAGAGGAGAGGGAGAATGGGGAGGAAGGGGGAGGGGAGGGGAGTGGCGGTATCAAATGGAGGGAGGTGGAAACAGAGGAGTTAAAGAGGGCTCTACAGACTCCGCCCAAGTCTCCACCCACCAGCAAGTCGTGGCGGGACATGGACAAATCTGTCTCCCCCACTGACAGGGTGAGTATTCGTACGTATAAAACGCTAACACCATCGTAGTCCTCGCAACTGTCCCATTCTGATGATATGCGATCACTGCGTTCTAAGCCTTATCAGTCTGTATGTCCCATAAGAAAAGTATGCCATAACTAAAGTATGCGGTACCTGTATAAACACAACCACATCCGGGCTCCGAAGGACCGAATAGACTATAGAAGCTCTCCTTAGTACATGCATACCAACCGATGTGCAGCGTGGGTGGGCACTGTAGGCACTCATCAACAGTAACACTTTTTTTCCACTTGAGTGCATGGTAATAAAGCAGTGCATTTTAAATGTGACCACACCCACTCTAGGCCACACCCCCTACTTCGGGTCTGACGTACGAGGAGAGAGCGGCGCAGCGGAGGGCCGAGAGGGAGAGGCGGGACCAAGAATGCAAGGCCGCTGGACTGGACGACACCAGTAACCTCACCTACGAGGAGCGGGCCGCCATACGCAGGGCCGAGCGAGAAAAGAAGAGACAAGAAAGAGCCGAACTGGCCAGTTCACATTAGAAAGAGAGACAAAGAGCAGTTTCTTCCACGGAGAATCCTTAGAACTTGATATCCCTTAGGCGACGGTCGCACCGTTGCCACATACATGTACACATTATTCTATAGCAATCAGCACTAGTGTCTCTCATGCACATTTTTCACGGCCCGTGTAGTTTGTCTGCATATACGTCACAGTGTCACCCCTTGTGTTGTAGTGTCTGAGTTATCAATGAAAATAAGGAGCAGAGACTAACGGCACCGTTTCATTGAAGTTTTGTTTAGTCAACCTGTTTTGTAGCCCATGATGTACGCAATAGAGCGTAGCCATAAAACGCCACGATAGAACGTGGGTGCATGCATGAGGCAAAGTTGTTTTCAACTTCAAACGTAGTATCGTATGGGTATGTAAGACTGTGTAATGAAGGTGTATGATTGCAACGTGCATGGACCCATCATAATCACACATTTGATATTGCTTGCAACTTTGTCTCCAAAGTGTCTGTCGTGTATCATACAAAGCAATAAAAGTCTTTGTGCCTTCATACCTACATAACATGTACACACAGGGGGCACATTCATCCAATATGTAAGTTAGGTATATACAGTGAAGCAAGACCCTGAACCTTGTATATTCAGGGGAAATTTTCGAATTGT
This sequence comes from Geodia barretti, assembly GCA_030341885.1. NCBI lineage: Eukaryota > Metazoa > Porifera > Demospongiae > Tetractinellida > Geodiidae > Geodia > Geodia barretti. The sequence goes on from CASHTH010000591.1 coordinate 54,022, forward strand.
AAATTGTGCCAGTTTAAAATTAACAGTTTTGTGGGAACAATTTCTGTCGTTGCAAAAGCTTACATAACGTCAATGAAGTGAAGTTGTTGGAAGGCATTCAGAAAATGGCAGTGACATCAGTTCCTATATCAGTATTCAGAATCCCATTCCCCTCTTCTTGCTCCGAGTCTTTTGGGAGGAGGGCGGAGTTTGGGAGAGTGGCTTCGCTCTCTCCGCCCGGCTCTGGGTGGGTGTGGCTTCAGGGGAACGATGCATCAACTCATCCCCTCCTTCCTCCTCCCCTTCCTTCTTCCACCCCTCCCAGAACATGTGGTCGTCATGGGGACAATCAGTACCAGGTTCACTGAACACACAGTGTGTCCTCAACTGCTGTAACCCCCTACTCCCTGTTGCCACGGTGACGTCTGTTGTTGCAGCTTCCAATAATAACCCTTCGCTCACTAGTTTTTGTTCAACTTTCCTAGCTCTCAGAGGGACTAGTCTGTCGTTGCAAAATAAACACCTCTGATTGGTGGGCAAAGCTTGTGAGGGCGTGGCTTGGTTGGTGGGTGGAGCTTGCTGAGACACAAGTGTACGTTGTGAGGGTGTGGCTTGGTTGGTGGGTGGAGTCAGGTAGGAAGTGGGCGGAGCTTGCTGAGACGCGAGTGTACGTTGTGAGGGTGTGGAGGTGGGAAGAGGAGAAGGGAAGGAGGGATGAGAGGACAACCCAGACACGAAGGACACAGCACAGAGGAAAGGTCATTGTCAAGATCTGGAGGTGAAAAACAAGTGTCCCCTCGCCATAGTACAGAGCTAAAGTGAGTAGAAACTGTCTAGAGAGTAGAGTGTTGTGGGTTGAGTCCCCCAGTTTAACTTCACTATGGGATTTTTGGTCATAAAACGGTTTGCACCAACATTGCCGTGCTTTACATACAGGTTTAGTCTGGGTAGAAATATTTAGGGGGCTCAGCTCGTGTGTACAGAAAGGGTTAAACTCACAGTCCAGGAGAGGGTTAAAGTTCAAAGGAGGTTTAGCATCGTGCCATTCTTCTCTTCCTACTTGCAGCTCCTGCAAGTCAGCAAACAAGTAGTGGCGTGTTTTTAAAACTTGTGTATGTTCCAGGAATCGCTCCATTGTGCATTATGCTCCACAGGATTAGGAATACCTGTTCTTGCTGTAGTGCTTCCTGGAGCCATGTGTCGTCATGACTACAAGTAGGTGTGGCAGTGGGCGGAGTTTCACTGTAGCTCCACAACTGGTAGAACAAGTCTCCCCAAACAGACATCTACAATTACATAAGCAAGACGTCTAACATACAAATTTCTTTCTCTAGCAGAAAACTCTTTGAACGATCTGTATTTACTTGACACAACAGCTCTGTTTCCACAGACACTTTAAACAGCTTTGAAAACCAATTCAGCCTTTCAGCTTACTTGTTTCAATGGTCTAAACCGGTTTAGAAACCATTTGAGTTACACCAGGAGTGGTTTGGAAACAGGTTTTAGTTTAGTGTCTATGTGGCAGACTTCTGACTCACTGAAACTGCTGCAAATGTCTCCACGTCATCCTCCCCTCCAATGACGTCATCCTCGAGGCTGAATAGACAAGCCCCGCCCACTGGTAGGCAGAGTCTGTGGCCAATAAGAGGAAGGGCTGACCTTCCTTGCCATGTGGTCTTGAGGTCACTGCACAGGGGAACATACATAGTCTTCCTTGCAATCTGTAACTACTTCTTATACACACTTTCTACTTCTTCTATTTCAGGGATAAGGAGCGAGGAAAGGGTCCAGGGACATATGAGAAAGCGAGATAGAGATAGGTAGAGCGAGATAGGGATAGGTAAAGCGAGATCTGATAGGGACAGGTGCAGGAGATAGGGTAAGTTACTAATCTGTTGCCTAGTATTGTAGAACACATGAAAAAACGTTGACAACCTTATGGAAAAGGGTTTGGGGATTGGGTGAATTGAGGCAAGATAGGAATAGGTGCAGCGATATAAAGAACATTGCTATTCCATACTCCAACTTTAGTGAAAGTATTAAGGATAGTTGTCTTTTTCCAATCATGTGCCTACAAAAAATGCAAAAACTTTGACATCCTCATTTGGGGGGACAGCGAAATTTGGGCAAGAGAGGAATAGGTGCTGCGAGATAAAGTATGTTACAATTCCATACTCCAACTGTAGTCAAAGAATTTAGGATGTTTAGTTTGTCTCTTCTTACACTACTGTTCCCACAAGAAATGCAAAATCGTTAACAGCCCCGTTTGGGGTGAAAGTGAAATTTGGGCAAGATAGGAATAGGTGCAGCGAGATAAAGGATGTTACAATTCCATACTCCAACTATAGTCAAAGCATTAAGGACAGTTGGTTGGTCTCTTCTTCTACTGTTATGCCTAGAAAAAATGCTAAACCGTTACCACACTTTTTGTGTGGACACTGAAATTTCCCACAGCGATATTGAAGTGGGATAGGTAATTGGTACGACTAATTTGCCATCAGCAGTGTAGCCCGATTTTGCTCAAAGCCTACAAAACAACATTGGACAGTAGTGAAGCGCTAATACAGGGAACACAACTGTACTCAAACTCACTGCTTTTTTAAAGAATTGGGGTAAGAAGTAGGGTGGCTATTACATCATCTGCTACTATAGACATTCACCTGTATCTAGCAACAGTGTGAGCTGCACAGCTGAAAAAGGGAGGAGTTCCAGTGGGCGTGGCTACTGAAAACACAAGGTTGTCCCCGGCAACAGTGTCGGTCACCATCACCAGCTCCTCAGAGGAGAGAGAAGGACTCCGAGCTGTGGACAACATCTGGGGAAGAAAGAGAGGAGAGACACGATCTTATTACAGCACGAACTGATATCAACGAGGTCGCAAGGAGAAGGGCAAAGTCCCTGAATACTGTCTTTCCAACCTTGGGGGTGTGGCTTAGGTCATGTGACTGGTCCAGTAGAGGCCAGCGAGGCTGCCGGAGGTCGAGGAGGAGGAGGGAGTGTGAGGTGGAGATGAGGAGATGGTGAGGGTGGGAGGGAGAGGGGGAGATGGCAGAGACAAGGGATTTGTTAGGTAGCCATTCACTGGGGCTGGTGAGGAGTGGAGAGAGGGTCATCTTATTAGACTGAAAGGGAGGGAGAGAAGGAACGAAATCACGGGAGCGAAAAAGGAATGAGAGTGAAGGGAGAGAAGAGCAGAAGGAATGAGGGAAGAGAAGAGCAGTGAAATAAAGGTCTGTTGTAGAACAAGTGCATTGACACCACTGGAGTCACCACTAGTCCAAAATAAGCTATTTACTTGACCACAATATGTGCTGGTTGTACGCAAAAATACCCTGAATACTACAGTACCCAACGTTGCTATCGTCAATTGACTCATTACATACCCTGAGGTCACATAGAGACACTCCACTGTGCTCCGCTAGTACCACACTGCGAGGGTGGTTACCATAGCAACACCGCCAAAAGTGGGAGGGGCCAGAGAGTGAGGGTATCTCCAGGGGCTGTCGTAACACCTGCAACCTAAAAAGGACAATCAAGAGGTTACATCACACAGGCAATAGACATAAACACATACACACATTTGTTAAATAACGATTTCGAAAATAATTATACATAGCTCCTTCAAAAAAACTTACGACTCTCCCTGACTCCACATGTAGATTCCTCCAGTTTCCGTGACAACCAAACCCTCTCCAGCAATGTAAGGGCTACAGCACAGAACAACAAACTGATGATGTCATTTGGTCATGTGACCTCACATGATGTGTCACCTGACTGTCGCACTAGCCACACAGCTATCAGTCTGGAATATGGCCAGGAGTGTGATCATATGTGGGGCAGAATCAGAGCTCTGAGCGTCACTAGCTGCTGAGGTAACCTCTTCCTCCGTGGGTCCCTGATGTTAGAGACAATGGTGGAACATTTGTATGTATGTATGACATCAGGATATGCAGCTATCAATCCTCACCTGAAAGAAGGCGGCATGATAGGTAGTCCTGGCACACACAAAGACTGCAGGTCATGTGACACATAATACAACATCAGGTGACATCACATGACCACCCACCCTGTCCCTGTGACCGAGATACCTGGATCTCCAGTATTCTCCCTGGCAGCTGGCATCCCTCACACTCCCTCAGAGATAGAGAACGTTGGGAAGAGGACACCACACCACAGGCTAAGTTGGCTAGTCAAGGAAATTGAATGTCTGGTAACTGTGCTTAGTTTTTTTCAAATACATTTATGTGTGTAACTGTCCTAGCATGTATACTACGTTGCCCACAGCTGGAGAGTGCATAGCGCAAAAAATCTTAGTGGAAAATTTGGTTCTCATAATAGTATGGGAGAGGACATGTTAACTAACCTTGACTCGAGCTAGAGAGTAAAGTGCTCAAAAGTGATTGCTACCGTACCGCATCAAGAGGCGGCATGCATGTGCGCCCTCTATCGACAGTGCACCTGCACCGACGAACAACGGCTGCCATTGCAGCTGTTAAGCTGGGCTAGAGGTGTTTAACCCTCATGTATGTTTATTTTTACAAAAACCCTAAACAAAAAAAACAAAAAAAACAAAAAACAAAACAAAACACTACTATCGAGGGAACATGTCCCTCTGCAGCGGCAAGTCAATGTTTGATGCTCACTGACTGGGCGGTGCGAGAGGATCTACTTCCTCGATGCAGAGGATAGCAGATCGGAGTATAGCGAATGATAGGCGGGCAGCGAATCCAACCCATGACTAGAAGTAGTTTGCTTGTCCTGCTTCCGGGACAACTCTCAGCCAGTCTTTTGTAGATGTCGTGGCTTCACGTGCCATACCACCAGTAGTGAGAGGACAAGTGGTGTAAAAACCCCATGTTCAACTCTCGAACTCTTGGGCATATTCTCTCTTCTTTGCTGGTTCGTGTTGCGATATGCTGCTTGCAGTGTCATCGAACGGTTGCTTGACGCGTTGGGGTGGAAAACCCTAACATCAAAAAATGCGTCTTGGCCAGTGTTCCAAAAACCACGAGCACGGATATCTAGGCGAGCGTTGGCATCAGTGTTCGACATTTTGAATCGTCTGAATAAAGGATACTGAGAGTCTGCAATAGAGGTCCGGAGGCGTAAAAGAGACAGGTATGCTGGTGATAGTTGAGACTGGCTACAGCTGAACCCAGTAGTGGACCATACTCCTGTGTACATAACATGTTCACATAGTACTATATTCAGTGTGTATTGTATGCAGCAATTTGTATGCAACTTTCTGTACAGATAGGCCAGTGCAGGAATGTTTCAGTATTTGTATATAAAGGCTGTAAGGGTGGCATGCGAATTATACGCCCTAGTGCAGGAATGCAATTAGTACCTGAGGCCACATGGTGTGCAAATTGCTAAAAAGACAGGCATGCCTAAACCCCCTTGTAATAGATGCTTAATGTTCCATACTTCATTCTGCCTGTCTAGCGTGGATGCCTCAGACAGCAGCTGATGCAGAAGGTGAGGTGGAACATACACATCCTTGTAGTTCCACTGGAGATAGGTCACCTGGGAGACCAGGCTGGTATCCTCGGGAGACGGTACAGGGTCATATGGGGTATCTGCAAACTTCTATTGAAAGGGCTTAAGGCAGATAAACTCTATACTGACGTGTGTTGGGTGGAGAAAGAGGAAGACACGGGTGTGGCTGTTGACGTAGCGCCCCTTCACTGATGAAATATGACGTCAGTGAATGACGTCATAAACCTCACCGTTTCTTCTAAACAGGAGTTGTTTCCTGTTAGAGCTGACAGCAGCAGCAGAGAAAGATCCTACGGCTGCAGAGTTGAGTCTAGACTGCAAGTACTGCCGCGGCTGCCCCGCACCCTGCTCTGAGGTGGAGTACAGCGGGAACTCAAACGCAGCCATCTTCGGGTTTATGCGCATCTGGCACCGCGCAACAACAACACAAAGTGGTATCATACACATGCGCCGCGATCATGAATGCTTTCAAAGACCACAACACTACGAGTCTATTCAGCCAACTGTCTAAAACGTCTAGGAACACTGTCCTAGCAAGGCAGTGGTGTGACGCTCGCTGCTAGGGGCAACACGAGGGGTTCTCCCCAACAGAAAACGCCCTTGGGAAGGTCTGAGACGGAGGCCACGCCCACCCCAGCTGGGTGTCCCGGTAACAGGGAGGGGGGTATCAGAAAACAGTTGTCCCTGGAACAGCGCTTGCAGCAAGACCACGATCTCATCCGGGGTCCTGGATGCGCGCAGTTCCCCAGGTTGAAAGACCCCCTGGCCAGCCACTGGAGTCCAATGAGTGAGGTGACTCTCCTCTGAAGGAGAGGCATAACCCAATTCAGACTACTCTCAGACCACTGCCTTTTTTTGAGCCTAGTTGTACAGACTGGATGCAGGACGGAGCCTAGATACTGTGTCCACAATACAGCAACAGCCTCCAACTTTACTGTCCATATTTTCTTACACTCTGTCACCCTGTGGTGTGAGGGCTTGGGCAGCAAGTACTATACTTCTGTACACAAATAGAATAGTTTCAGCACTAATGGTGCATGCAAAAGATTCCCGTGCACAAGCCATGTCGATCCTGCCACCTATGGGAAATTTGATTTTAAACGATGGTCAATATAAAGCGTGTGAGAGAATTGTGGATGAGCAGTGTCAAGGTGGTGTGAGGCTGGACCAGAGTATCATCTCTATGACTCTCAATGCTAAGCGCTCGGACAGCACGGCTGCGCTCGGCCGATGTGGTCTCACTCTCTGCCTGGCCTCCTCTTCACCTCTGACCCCTGACTCTTGTTTCATCTTATCGTATCTCACGACTTAGTCTCCAGACGAATGAACGCTTGTTTTGCCGAATGTCTGGCATTCTTCACCAGATCTCTTATACCCTGTTAATTTATGTAGGAGTAACAATCGGTTGACATAGCTATACACATAACAGGAAAAGCAGAAAGACATTCATAGACCTCACAGATAAAGTTTGGATATCTGAACAAAATTAAGATTTTCGTCCGCTATACTTGAATTCCATACCTGAGATACTCTTGACTGTAATGTCTTGGTCGTCCTAATAATATGGTTCCTCAGTAGCCCATAAACATCATCATTTTCACCAGCAGATGCAACATCCACAGCGGTCAGTCCACTCTGAAAGACCATGATATAATATAGTGATAGAATAGTCATTCTGCAATAAATCCCATTTGCATTTCTCACATTATCTCTGAGGAGAGGGTCAGCCCCTGCGTCGAGCAGTAATTTTGTTGTTGCTACATCTCCTTCATCAGCAGCGAAGAAGAGAGCTGACCACCCATTTTTCTGGCAGATAGAGAGAGAGATATTAAAGACACTTGGTAACAACAGAGGTTGTTTAGTCTTACGGTTTGAATATCAATAGAAATATTTCCCCGACAGGAAAGCGTCTTTGTTATATCCGTCACGCACAGATATTGAAGATATCATCAGAGCTGTGAGCTCTTCTATAAAGTCACAGTCACATCCCAGTAATCAAACACAAGAGCCAATAGGAATAAAGTCATTTCTGACTACAGATGAGGCTTGGCTCTCAGATCACCTCATTCTGGAGGTTGATATCAGCTCCAGCTCTGACTAGCTCCTTTACAGTTCGTATGTGCTGCCTTGTTGTGGCCAATATCAGAGCTGAGTCTCCTTTCTGCGGTGGAAAAAGCAGTAATTCCTCACTGTCGCATGTATAGTGTAAAAGATAAACGGTAAACCTTATTCTGCAGATCTAGTGCTGCGCTCCAGCTTTCACTAGCATTGAGACGTCTTCAGTCCTACCCATCCACGCAGCTTTCCATCAGTGCAGTGTCTCCTTCCTTTGTGAAAAACGGTGATCATTAAAAGCACTTTACAGGGAATGCCCTCGTCACTAGAGGAATGCACGCATGAGGGT